>JAMXBD010001753.1:0-298269 GCA_024138025.1 Combretum micranthum | reverse complement strand
TATACCTACTTCGAAAGAGATATCCATTTCTAAAATTAATTCAAACATTTAAGGTCATTTAAGGGTCGGAAACGTACTGTACAGTAGGGTTGCGAAAATTCCAGATTTGAGCCTTTGTGAAAAATTGCCATATCTACTCTATTTAACTACTTAGTTAACTCATATTAGTCCTAAACTTGCAAGGAGATCCTCTAAACAAAATTAAGAGATTACATACTTATCTAATCCCAAACATAATGCTCAAAAGAAACTTCTAAGAATCCATATTCATAAAACCGAAATTCACAAGTTGAAACTCATTGTCTTGTTTTGAGTAATTCCTTTACTAAAACTCACTTAGTTCAATGAAAATAATTTTTCCTATATTATGTATCATCAAAGCATTCCATTTTCAATATAAAATACTTGTTTTGAGATCAAAAAGAAGGTTTTCAAAATTGGTCTCCTCATAATTACGAATTTCCACGTTGAAACTTACAATGAAAACAAGACCTAAATATTGTCTTCTACAAAGCACTTGATTTATGCAATACTTTTTAGGAAAACCCATTCAAACTTATGAAAATCCATTCCTTAAGATATCTATATCAAGAGCCTCTTATATTTTTGTCTAAATCTTCATTTTAAAGTTGATTGATGGGTTCCAAAAATAGGTCTTGGTCTTGATCCGAATTTTCATAAATTTATTTTGAACATATCTCTTGAGAAAATTCATCAAAACTCATGGAAAACAACCCATTACATATTATATCTCAAGAACCCTTCATTTCTTGAATAAAATCCTCATTTGTGAGTTGGAAAACATGTTTTTATTTTGGATCTTTGTCTTGATCCGAAAATACAATTTTTGTTTTTGAAAATAAACTTTGAAAATCAACTTTGATTCTTGTAAGATGAAGCCTTGATGATACATCCATCAAACCTTCATTTTCTTAACAAAAGCTTCCATTTTAAGACTTGAAAGAGGGTTTTTAAAATAGGGCATTGACAAGTTACGAATTTTATTTTTTTATTCCAACTTGAATCTAAGATCTACTCAATATATAACCATGAAAGCATAAGAAAAACTTAGTAATAGGCCTTAAGCTTCTAGATCTACACATAAACATAACTAAAGCTTGAAAACTCTAGATCTACAAGCTATCACCAAAAACAAGAAGATAAACAAGCCTTCAACATATCAAATATACTAAGAACAAAAGAGATCATCATCTAGAGGAGTGTTTCAACTCTTGGCATCATCATCCATAGCCTTTTAAGCTTGTGGAATGTCCTTTGATGCATGAAACATCCATGGTATCATCCTAGAACATCTTATAAGAGCAAAAAGGGAAAGATTACCTCAAATAATTGCAAGAAATATATGTGGAAGCAAGAAAGAAAAATGGGGACAGCTTGTTCAAGAAGACAAGGCAAGGAAGAAGAGGAAAAGAGAGGGAAAAAGAGAGAGGAAAAATATAGGGTTTACAAATATGAAAGAGGGAAGGAATGAGATGTTTACATAGTGTTTAAAGTGAGCTAAATAATTTAAAAAAAATTAAAACAGCAGCTGCAAGGGAGGGGGGTGCTGGCGTGATTTGGAGTGTGGGGGGAGGTGTGTAGTTGAGTTCCAATTTGTATTTTTGAATGTGTAACAAGTTGCATCCATTTCTAACTAAAATAGACTTTAAAAAATATCAAATAATTGATTAAAAATATTGAAAGGTGGCTATTTTATGGGGAATGGGCAGCTGCAATTTTGGGGAAGAGAAGTGTAAGAAAAAGCAAAAGAAGACATAATAATGTGTAGTAATGATAATGTATGTGTACTTGAGATATGAGTGGTTAAAGTGGCTTTTTGAATAAGAAAATATATAAAATAAATTAAGAAAAATATTTTTATTTAAGTGGTAGAATTTTTATGATTTAAATAAAATAATCAATTAAATTATTTTTGAAATTTAACAATTAAGTTACCGGTAAGAGTAAAATAAGCTTATATGAGCTATAACTGATATTTTTAAAATCCGAAAAATTCTAAACTTGATATTTTTGAAATCCTTATAAAAATACGAGTCTAAAAATATTAAAGATATATTTTTAATTTTCCGAGCCCCGGGACACGCTTTCCAAAGCAGTATCCAAACGGGTTCGAAATAAGCTGAAAATGAACCAATCTGATATTTTTAATAATTCAAATATTATTACGAACTATTCTAAACACTTTAATTATTTTTCGACTCCTCGATTTACGAACTCGGGTTTGCAGGATCTAAACTATGGGGTTTTACTGAAGATCAGTTGACTTAGGGTCTCCGGTAGACTTTCCGGCTTAAGGTTTAGAGCTTAGAAAACAGGGGTTTACAGTATATCTATAACTTGTTTTCATAGAGTCATGAGTTACTCCAAGTTTAAGGCTAGTTGCAAATGGTTCTAAATTATATTGTTTATTGGCTAATCAAAGATAATAATCTATGTTTGTTGCATTATTTATTAGGTTGTACGTGAAATTATATAATAACTATTCATGTATATGTGTTTGTGGTATGACATGTTGGGCCTTTGTGCTAATTCCTTTCTATTTTTTAGGAACAGGTGATGATCCAGTAGTTTTTGATCTATCAGGCTATGATGTCTATGTGGACTATGGGAAAGACGATAGTGGACCTGACCTTCCTACTTATGTTTAGATATTTTGGTTTGGAGAAAAACAAAGTTGAAGATCTTAAGAAGTTTTATATGTTTTTATAAATTTAAAGTTTTATGAGATCTTTTTACAATATTGTAGGTTTAATTTAAGAGCTGTTTGTTCATTAACAAATTACAGATATGACACATTTTTTAAACTTTTTTCTAACAAATTATTTATAAAGAATTAGATATAGATAAAAAAAAATTGGCAGTTCTCATTAAAAGATCAAATAGATCAACTATAAATAAAATATAAATATAAATCAAACATATTTACACATATTATTTTAAAAAAGATATAGATACAGATAGAAAACAGACCATCCAAACAGACCCTAAGTTGGCTTTAGTTTATGCCAACTAAGTTATCCAAAAGTTCTATTATTATGATTTGTTTTTAAACAGGTACCCTTATATGTGAGATATTGAAGTTATATGGTTTATATTTGTGGATTAGTGAAATAATAGCCTAAGCGTTGTCCTTATCTAGTGAGAACACATGGCGGGTTGTAATGCCTTCATATTCGAGCATTACATATTTTTAGGAATCTTTTAATTAAAGCAATCTTATAATTCTATCATTTTTCAATGTATTTACTAAAGCCACACATTAAGTTTTAGCAGTAGTCTTATCAACTATTTGTCCTAATAACAAGATGAGGTGGGAATAGAAGAAGTTCTGGCTTTCTTAAGTGGCAGCAAGTGATAGTTGGTGCGATTGTTATTTAGTGTATTATTACAACAGGAGCGGAAGAAGTTTGAAAGTGATTAGGTTGAGTGCTCTAGATTTTAATGATGCGAATAATTAATGCAAAAGATTCGGTTCTTGCAAAACTAAGAAATACCAAGAACCCAAAGATATGAGCTTTGTGCTTCAATTTCGTATGATATGGACACACACATTTAGAGAAAAACTGTTAAGTTCATCTATGGTGCTAAAGAGAAAAAATGCTAAATCATTCTATTTATGGCCAATTTTTAAAGGTAAAATATCACATATTTATGTTTCTTGTGAAAAATCACATGAAAATATTATCTCATATTGAAGGCCCCGTTTGTTTCAAGATAAATATTTTTTGAAAAATAATTTCCTTTATTTTTCTTTGTTTGTTATGCGGAAAATGATCTTTAAGTAGAAAACATTTTTCCTTGTAAGGAAAATAACTTCCACTAAAAAGCAAATCCTATTCTTAAAAAAAACAACTTACTCTTTTCAAAATGAAATTCATTTTACGAATTAGCCTTTGCAAGATTTCTAACTCTACGAACATAATATTTATTTGATTTTTATCGTAATTAATTAATAAATTATTTTTTAAACATGAAAATAATTTACTGGAAAAAAAGAAAATTAAAATTCATTAAAAAATTATAAATATCAACTAACGGTTTATAAATAAATGTTGTAAAATAATGTCTATTTTATACTTTTACTTTAAATAAAATTATTTGGTATAATGTACTTATATAGTAATTTGCTAATAATAAATTATTTATATTTCAACCTCTATTATTTAGTGTTTTGAGAAATTCACTTACATATTAGTGATTTTCATCAATATAATTATCATGTTTGTACAATTTTTACAGGAAAAAAAAATATTGTGATGATGTAGCTTTGTAAAATGTTAGGTTAGATTTTCTTCTTCTTTTTATCTTTCTTTTCAAACACATTCCTTTTTTTCCTTCTCTGTCTCTATTAAATCTTTTTAATGTTTCTTATACGCATGTCGCTCAATGGTTAGGTTGTGCATCTAATGTGGCAACATAACTTAATAGATTTAATGTAGTCACAAAAGTTTCAATTAGATAAGCTTAATTCCATTTTTGCATAAAGTTCGAATACCAAATTTGATTTTTTCCTATTTTATATTGTTCATCATAGCATGGGTACAGATTTGTTTAGTTCGATTTTACTAAAAACCAAACCAAACCAAACAATGATTTACGGTTCAAATTAAAAATTATTAAAACCATTAAATGATGGTTTGGTATGATTTGGATTACTGATTAAATCAAAATTATAATTAAAAAAAGTTTTAATCTTTTACATTAGTGTGGATATTGAAGTATTTAAATAACTCTACAAAATTGAAATTATAAATCACAATGAATATTCCGTAAGTCCATATTCATAGTCCATAGCACTCTATAAAATCATTTAGTTACTACTCAGTCATTCATTAATAAAGTATATTTACTAACTAGTACATAGTAAGTCATAATCTATAATCCTCCATAATACCATCTAATCAATCATTTACCAACAAATTTGGCAAAAAAAAATTGTCATTTAACAAAAGTTATCCACGAATAAAATTGATGAGCTAACAAAATTAGGAGTGGGTATAGGGGGACCGATGGGGCCTCGCCCCTAGACCCTTAAAAAATTGAATTTTTAAATTTTCTTAATATATATATGTTATTGTATATTTTAAAGAGTAAGCCATGATACATAAGTAAGTATGACTTTGTGGTTAATTACATAGTTTTATTTATACTTTTTCAATATGCATAGATATCACTTCCATTATTCTCTCCTCTTTTTCTCTCTCTTTAACTTTTTTCTTTCACAATAATTAATAGCATTTGATTTTTTATCATAAAATCATATCTAACTAAATAAATTCTATTTTTAAGTAACTATTTTTTATTTAAGTATAGCACAAATAATAATTATATTATTCGTATATATTGTGTAATATACAAATAAATAAATAATAGTGAAGGGTAGTATCGTAATATGTTGTTGTTTAAGAAGGTAGTTTTGTCATGTAACAATTGAAATTAAACCTAAGGAAGTTGTTCGTGAAGGACCAAGCGGAGGATGAAGGCTAATCTAGGCCACCAACCTGGATAAAGAAGGTCGTCGGCCTTAGAACGAGCGTTTGCATATGTTCGGTGTTGGTTTTCTTCATATTTTGTTGCAGCAACGTACACCAGCTAAAGGCTACCGCGCGTACATATGAAGGTCGCTGGCGTAAGTGTTCTGAGCCGCGGCTTTATGCCGGCTTACAATGCAAATTTTCATCCTTTCATGTTAAGTAGCCCCTAAGTCACTAGCTTAGCCTACCAGCTTACATCTTGCAAATCTTTTTGTAGTTTCCTTTCCCTCAAGTCTCCTAAACTTTATAAATAAACCCCTAGTTTTCTTCTCTTTTCATAGCTCAACCTGATGCAAATTCTAAGTAAGAATTCCTCTCAATCTCTTTTGGTTAAGTTTTGATTAGATCATGGTTTCTAAAAGTTGTTTTCAAATTGATTTTTGAGGAATCAAGTTGGTAGAGACGACTTCATTGGAGACAAACCCTAGGTTTTGTTGGATTGTGAGTTCTTGGTGAATAAGGAGGATTGGAAATCTCATCCTAGGTAAGGTATAAATCTATCTTGTCCTTGTGTTACTAAAGAAATAGTCTTTTCTGATTTTTTGTTTATATTCTAGAGACTAAGTTCTTTTGGAGAAGTTCTCTATCTGAGATTAAAGAGAAGGTATGATCCAGATTAGATGTTGCTTCTGTAAGATTATGGTTTGGTTTATCCTGAGGTTCGATTATGTATATGGTTGTGTTGAGATGGTTTTGTTTATGTGATAAGGGTTCTGTTAATATTAGGGCGGTTTTGTGAAAAAGCTTATTCAGGCATGACCTTACCTTATTTGTTGATTGTGTTTGTAGGCTTAGAATTATAAATTGAATTAATTACTATCTGGCCTTTAATTGAATTGTGTGCTGCTTATGCTTAGCTTTGGTTAGTAAAGACTACGCAAAGTGTAATACCAACAAGGAGCCCTAATGATCCTTATGTGTCGTTATCCCTAGTGAAGTTGCACTTAGAGATGATTCCGATAGATTAGGAGTCGTGCCAGCTTAATTGTGGTACGCAAAGATGTACGAAGAGTACCTAATATCACTATATGTATATAAAGTATTTTATATAAAGGCTTGTTTTATTGGGATCATGAGTTACTCTGGATTAGAACTAGATGCATATGGTTCTAAATTGTGTATTTGCTTGACTAATCAAAGATAATAACCGACGTTTGCTGCATTAGTTTTGGTTTGTATGTGAATTATATGTTACATGTCATATGTATTTTTTGTGTATGACGTACTAAGCGGTTTTCGCTCGTTCCTTTATATTTAGGTACAAGTGAAGATGATATTGTTAATGACTTATTTGGGTATGATCTATAGTTGATCATAAGGATGGCTATAGTGAACTTAACTATCCAGTTGAGGGCCAACAGACCTTGGACATTAGAAATAGAGAGAGATAATGAAGACTTTATGAAGTTTTACTTTTGAATGTTATCAGTTATTGAAGACTTTATGAGATTAGTTTATTAGGTTTTATTTGGTTCTAATAATATGTAGTTTTGGATTCTAATAGTTCATGTTTTTCAAAGAGATTATTTTATGTGATGTTTAAAGTAATCATGTGTGAGTTTTTGTGACTATCTTTTAGTATAATTTGTGGATTAGTTTTTCATAGCCTTGGCATGTTCTTATGAAGAGAATGACACGTTGTAGGTTGTAATACCTTAAGATTAGGGCGTTCCATATTGCAAATGAATCTTATTGCATATTAAATATATAATTTAATTTAGTAACTTCTTTTCTACAATTAATGTTATTAAAATGCACATGGATTATTTTATAGCTATCTTATCTAGATTATTTTATGATTTTTTTTGTTAAAAACAAAACTTATAGGTATATAAACTCTATATTTTATATTAACAATTGATTTTCAAGTGAAACATACAATTTTTTGCAAAATACACTAAATACTTTTAATTATTATTTGGATGAATTTTTCATGAAATTTTTAAAAAATATCACAATGAAATCATTAATGAAATTATTATAAATATATGAGATGTAATATACAAGTAAAATGTTATTATGTATTTTTAAAATGGTTTTTTTCAATTTTATAAATTGATTTGATTTTGAGGCAAAAAAAACTATAAATTTATAAATTAGTTCAAATTTGGAATTTTTTGAACCAAATTGTTTAATAAAAATCATATTTTTTATTTGGATTAGATTGATTCATTTATGGTCTGGTTTATTCCCATATAAATAATAACGATTTTTGTTTGGGAATCTTGAAAGGTAAAAGTAAAATAGTTTTATGGGAAAAGGGCATTTTGAGTTATTAACGTGGCATTTTAAAATTTTTAAATTAGTTTTTAAAGGATAGCTTAGGAGAAATGAAAGGATTGTGGGCAAAGGAAAATAATATTTGTATTTTTAAAAATAATTACAAAAATACCATTGAGATAAAAATAATTCCAAAATTAGGCAATGTGACCTCGTCTCTCAAAGAGAGGAGGTCTTAAAATTTGCGATTGCCTTATCTCTTGAAAAGATGAGGTCACTATTTTACACTCTTGATATTTGATATTGTCCATATGCATCACCACAATATACAAGGAGGAGATTTAGGCAGAATTACACCATCCACATCAATGTCTCTAGCTTCCCTAAGATCCACAAGAATAGAGATCCACATTGAAGAGACAGATTTATTGCCTTGAAAGTTTTTTGTCTTTGATGTTGTCCTTGGATGTTCCTCCATCATGCTAAATTTTGAACCAACAAGGGTATAAGGTGACCAGGAACAATTCTTCTTTTCCCCCTCTTGAGATGGGTAGCATTTTGACCATGTGCTAAAGTGTTGACCGAAGAAGTAGGATAGCCCCATTGACTAAAAGTGAAGAGACATAAATTGAAATACTTTCGAGTACATGCTAGAACTCAACCTTGGCTGAGTTTGGGTTGCGAATATGTTTTTTGTGGATGAGATTGTTCGATTGGTGAGTTTGGGTTGCAAGTGGGTAGTGTTTTAATAGTTGGTCGGTGATTTCGATTGATCATTCTTTGTTTATATTTATGTGTGTGTGTATATATATTGTCAAACTCATCTGTTCAACATATGAGGTCCAAAAAAATATTGAACTCGTCTCTTGAATAGTCGAGGCCAACTATTTATGACCTCGTCTATTTAAGAGAGGAGTTTAACTTATCTAAAATTAGGATTATTTTTATTCTAATGGTATTTTTGTAAATTTTTTGAAAATTAATATTATTAATTCCCTTTTCCCAAGGATTGTTAGGTGGATCCATATAAGAATTCTAAATCAGTTAAGCAAAATTGGCTAAATAGATGGACAATTTTAAGAGAAATAATTTCTAATGCTCTTTCTAGGTTGTATATTTTAATGAGAGCTGCTTGGCGCTTTTTCTAATACTAACAGTTCCTCCGTGCTTGGCCAAACAAAGGATCCCTTTTTCTGTCTTAATGCAATCTATATAGGTTTTCAAAAACGTTGACCGGTCTTGGCTAACGATAATTAAATTGAATTTTTATATATTATTTAGTGTTGATTTTAATTTGTGTTTGTATTATTTCTTAACAAAATATAAATAAATCATGACAACTTCTTTTTTTTTTTCAAATAAATATTACAGCAAAAAAACTTCCTTTTTTTTTTTTCCTTTAAGTTATTTAGGAATAAAGTAAGAATGTGATGACAACCATCATATCTACGTATCTTTAATTAGAGTTAGCAAGATATTAAACTTATTATACAAATGCTAATTATACAAATATCATTGTGAAATCACATATTAGCTTTTTATATGAAGGTTATATACCGAACAAGCGACCTAGCCTATTTATATATTCCATTTATATAAATATGACATCCTTAACATGCAATTAAATATGATTTTTAGACTGTGTGGTTTTTATCCGTAAAAATCAAAATAGTTAAATAATTAGAATTATATCATTTATATTCATATAATTTTAATTTGCGGAATTAGTATAAATGCGGTAGAGTCGAGCATTAGCACTGTGATGGTTCACTAACAGTGGAACTTCCGTTGTTAGGATATATTTTTTCAAAGGATTAATGTGATGGAGGATATGTGAATTTCGATGAATTTAGGTATTTAGATTTTAAAATTGATCAATTTTATATTTGAACTTTGATATTGATTAATTTTATGCTTTTTAAAATTAATTTTGCACTTGAAAGAATTTTTTAAGCATATCAATAATATTAATTTATTTTAAATTTTTTTACATTAAATTAATTAATTTAAAAATTTTAATATAAAATTAATTAATCTTAAAATTTAGATATTAACAATGTCTGTGAAGCATCATTTCTTTTAGAGGTGGGTAAAGTAGGTAAACGAACTAGTCTGAGAGTTAAAATGGGCTGGCTTGAGGGTTGAAATGGGCCGGACCAACTCGACCTGCTTTTAAAAGGGCCAGATTTTCTCGACTTAGGTTGACTCGCATTGGCTCACCGGCCCGGGCCAAAATTAATTTTTTAATTTATATAGATATATATATTAAAGATTAATTTATTGCTATTTTGATTATTTATATAAAAACAAGTTTTAAAATAATTTATTAGGCATCATATTATATTTAAAATCAATAAATATATATTTAAAAAATATTACAACACTTATGATTTATATATCAATCTATCTTTTATCATTACATACATAAATAACCATTATTATATTATTACATGTTTTTAAACTAATTTTTCTTCTTCTTCATTTTGTGGCTCGCAGGCCAATCCAATCCGATCCATTTTAGTCTGCATATTAAACAGGTCCGACCAACTCAATCCGTTTTTAAACGGATTAAAATTTTTTTGCCGCAACCCACTTTTTAAGAGGTTGATGGACCAGCTCGCGAGGCACAGCCGGACGCCCAGCTCTAATTCCTTTTAAGATGCAGGCAAACACAAACAGTAACACTAGTTCTGGAAGTCACCTGATGTGCTCTGTCCCAAAGCCAGGTGTCCCTTAACACAGTAACACCTGATTCTTCACGAAGCTACGTCCCTTTCTTTTTTTTTTTTTTTCTTTTCTATATTTTATTTCTTAAAAGCCATCGTCCATAGCTATAAATTTTCTTTCTCATTGCTGGCAAAAGAAAGAGCATGAAAGAAAGGCCAATGGGGAGCTCAGAATTTTCATGGAAGTTGGCTGATCATCCGAAGCTACCAAAGGGAAAGATAGTGGCACTGGTGGTTCTGGATGGATGGGGTGAGGCCAAGCCTGATCCTTTCAACTGCATACACAGTGCCGATACTCCTACTATGGATACCTTAAAGAAGGTAGGTACGACGTGCACATGCATCACCTATCTGTATTTCAAGCTTCTCTTCATTGGCAAAAGTGGAGGAATAATTAGTTGTTCTCTTGGTTATCCGGGTATGCAAATTCATATAGACTTGCATGGGTTTGATTGTTGGTAAGCATTAGGTTGAGTTTCTTTTTCACTGGTGTAATATGGCAATTTGTCACTACCCAGATGGTCTACTGGCAAAGTTCAGACGTAGTCACAGGTTAGATTTATTAATAACATCTTCCTCCCATAGGATATCTAGTTCATGTCCTGAAATATTCTCACTTTTACGTTTGTTGTTTGATGCGTGTATGCTAAGACATACTTTAGACTAGGAGTGCTTACATTTTTATTGCCGATCACTGATTTGTTTCAGTTTCACCATGTTGTAAGCTTGTTTCTTCATGTTTTCCTATCCATGGATACTATCTCATTTGCATCCCTCCAATTACATGCCTTTACGTATGAAGAGTGACTTATTGAATATTCTTCATATATGGCTGCATATGATTAAAGGGAACACAGATCGAAGAAACCTTCGTGGACATGGAAATTTTGTGTTCGTTTTTAGTAATATGGGCTCCTAGATTTCATGTTAAGAATTAAAGTGCAACAACGTTAATTTAGTAGCAATGTTGCATAATGGTGGATTAGAACTGTTACTGTTACGGAATGATGTATGCTAATTTGACAGAGTGCCCCCGAAAAATGGAGGTTGATAAAAGCTCATGGGACTGCAGTTGGACTTCCCACGGATGATGACATGGGAAATAGTGAGGTCGGTCATAATGCACTTGGTGCTGGACGTATTTATGCACAAGGGTTGGTTTCTTATCCCAAGTATTTCAACCTCTAGGAGTTTTAATGAAAGCAGGATGCGTATTCATGGTGTATGATCCCTAATGAGTGAATGTTTTCATTGATAAAGTCTAGAATCAATTGCTATTGCCTAATTACTGGTTTTTCTTTTCACGATGATTGGTTTCAGTTGATTGCACAAAAAAGTATCTCATGGAATGTATTGCCATGGCTTAAAATCAATGAAGCTATTCAGTAATATCGCAGTCATTTCTATATATTAATACCTTCATGGGGTTACTAAATCATCATCCTTTCTACTTCTTGCAGTGCAAAGCTTGTAGACCTTGCTCTTGCTTCTGGAAAAATATATGAAGGAGAAGGGTTCAAGTACATAAAAGAATGCTTTGAAAAAGGCACATTGCATCTGATTGGGTTATTGAGTGATGGAGGGGTGCACTCCCGGCTTGATCAATTGCAAGTAAGCAGTTTCTTCCATATCGGGGTTGTATTTTGAATGTCGGTTGTAATTGCCTGTTTCTTTATGGATCTCACAAAAGAATAAAACAAAAAAAATGCAAAAAACGAATCCGTGGCACTAACTTCACTTACCGGATCATGACTTTTGTTCCTTCTTTATCAAGTTGCTGCTGAAGGGATGCGCTGAACATGGTGCTATGAGAGTACGAGTTCACATTCTCACTGATGGACGTGATGTTTTGGATGGTTCAAGCGTACACTTTGTGGAAACTCTTGAAAGTGATTTACAAAAATTACGAGAGAAAGGTGTTGATGCACAAATTGCATCAGGAGGTGGTCGCATGCATGTTACAATGGATCGTTATGAGGTAGGGGCTTCACTATCTATATAAATATCTATAAACATCTGCCATTGTCCCTTCTGAAGGTGGATGCCAAGAGTGCTTACAGTAATGAAAATGGTTGGCTTCATTATTTAAGCTTTTTTCCCCTTACCATCTGGACAGTCATTTGTTCTTATTCTCGTAATATCAGTTGCCATGGTCATGCAACAGTTCTACTGTGATTACTTTGATATGTTTATGTATATGTATAAATTCATGTTCTTTTTCCAACTTAAATGTCATTGCATTATATATATGTCAGCAGTTTATTAGGTTGGCCCATCTAATTAATTTTATGCCAATCCTCTTCTGAGAAAATTTTTGCATTGTATCCTTTGGCTATTTGCAGAATGACTGGGATGTTGTCAAACGAGGATGGGATGCACAAGTTCTTGGGAGGCCCCTCACAAGTTTAGGAGTGCTATCGAAGCTGTGAAGAAACTCAGGGAGGGTCCTAATGCTAATGACCAGTATTTGCCTCCTTTTGTCATTGTTGATGAAAGTGGAAAGGCTGTAGGGCCAATTGTGGATGGTGATGCTGTTGTTACATTTAACTTCCGAGCTGACCGTATGGTCATGCTTGCCAAGGCGCTTGAATATAAAGATTTTGACAAATTTGACCGATTCGATTTCCTAAAATTCATTATGCTGGCATCTCCAGTATGATGGTGAGTTGAAGCTGCCAAGTCATTATCTTGTATCTCCACCAGAAATCGAGAGGACATCTGGTGAATATTTTGTGCATAATGGTATCCGGACTTTTGCCTGCAGGTGAGTTATATGGTCTAGATTTTAGGCACAGGTATTAAACTGGGTCTCTTACAGAAGTGTAGATCAAAACCAAAACTTAGGGCCAATTTGTTTCCATTCGTGGAAGTCTTTTATAGTAATTTGTACTCAATTATTTGTTATATGATTAAAGTAAACGAGTACAAAATTTGCACATATTTTTTTACCATAGGAACTTTTACAAATGGCCAGAATCAATGTGATGTTGGGACTTAGATCATGCTTCAATTTAAGATTGAGATGGCTATTGCATAGTTGTTATCCAATAAAAAATGTTTTTATTAGAAGCTAAGCTTTGTTCCCAAATTGCATTTTACTACAGTTACCAGATCCCAGTTCAGTATATTTCCCTAGATTGTATTGTTTCATTTATTAACTGTCTGGACAAGCTATATGTTCATGTCCCTGAATATGTATCATAACCTTGGTTTCTCTCATCTTTAGAAATCCTTTATTGACACACACACACACACACATCCTCATTTTCTATTCTTTCTCCAAAATAAGTTTTTATGTGTAACCATTCTTCCATGTAATATTATATGACATAGCTCCTTTCTATCCTAATAGTGAGACTGTCAAGTTTGGTCATGTAACCTTCTTCTGGAATGGCAACCGTTCTGGTTATTTCAATCCTAATCTGGAAGAATATGTGGAAATTCCAAGTGATATTGGGATTCCATTCAACACCCAACCAAAGATGAAAGCGCTGGAGATTGCTGAAAAGGCGAGGGGTGCTCTTCTTAACCATAAGTTTGACCAGGTAGTAACTGATGGGCTAATAGTTCAACAAAATATAGTTGCTCAAAAATAATTGTTTGGCTGTTGTTTTCCCTGCATCCTCAGGTTCGTGTAAATTTTGCGAATGGCGACATGGTCGGTCACACAGGAGACGTTCAAGCTACAATTATAGGATGCAAGGCTGCTGATGATGCTGTGAAGGTAGGCAAATTTTAGAATACTTTTACTCATTCTTGACAGGCGCCTGTTCTATGAAGAGAAAACCAGTTCAAGAGTTGAATAATGAAAACAGATAATTGAAATGAAAACTGCCCAATCCCATGTGGCAAAGAATCTGAAACATTTCTGAAAGCAAAATCCATCTCATGTCCAGAATGATCTTGAAAACTTAGCCTCTTGTAACTTGAATAAACCCATGCATTCAAGTATTTTTTTTATCCCGCATTGTCCCTCCAATCCTTTGTGGAAAAACGAATCTGAAATATTTCGGAAAGCTAAATCCATCACATGTTGCCTCTTGCAACTTGAATAGATCCATGCATTGAAGTATCTCTTATTCAGCTGTTATCAGATGCCTCTTAGAGCACAATGTAGTCCATTGAATTCTCCGGATGTCATCAGTCCTATTCATATTTTCGTTTATTTTGGCTGCACCTGTTATGTCTATTTGGAAGTGCTTAATATAGTTCAAATTGCAAATTTCCTGATGAGAAGGCTTGTTGGATAATCAGATTATCATTGACACAGTGGAGGAAGTTGGTGGGATTTATGTGGTTACTGCAGATCATGGGAATGCCGAAGACATGGTGAAGAGGGATAAGCAGGGAAAACCACTTTTTGACAAGAATGGCGACATTCAAATACTCACTTCACATACTCTTAACCCAGTAAGTTCATAACTACCTTCATCTAGGGATGGGTGCATTTTTTTCTGGAAACAACTAGATCGTATTAATATTGGATAATGCAGAATTCAAAATGCTCCGTGACAAATTCAAATTCATATTTAACAAATGAGTCTAAAACTATTCTGGAGTCCATGACTCCCTGATCTCATCAAATTTGAAAGGCCAGGCCAGAAACAAAATATTGCACATGCGCTGTGCACATAAAGACCGTATAGTGATTTTAGTTATCCTGTTAGTTCGTCATGATTCTGAACTGTTTAAACAGTGTTGCACTTATTTCATGCAGGTGCCGATAGCAATTGGAGGCCCTGGATTGTCAAATGGAGTCAGGTTCCGTCAAGATCTGAAAGAAGCTGGGTTGGCCAATGTTGCTGCGACTGTCATGAATCTCCATGGCTTTGAGGCTCCCAGCGACTACGAGCCAACACTTATAGAGGTGATTGATACTTAGATGCGTTGCCTGTATAAGCATCAGAAAACGTCAAATGAATAAGAGATGCCACCAGCCAGTAAGTTGTTGTCATGAGAGCCATTAAGTGCATTGTTAGTTACGTGAGGAGATTTCGAATCTGGTCCAACAAAGCGACAGGCGTAGTTTTAGAGATACATACTAGTGACCTTCGATTTTATTTGTGTGTATGTAATTGTATGTGAGGTTTTTCATTTCCTGGGTGAAGATGAAGGCGAGAAGTTACCTGAATATCTTACATTACAAATACAAGAGATTTTTTTCTCGAACAGGAAATAATGCAAAGATAGATTGGAGTCATTTAACGCACAGAGAGCATGATAAGCAAACCTAAAATGGGTGAGTTCAAAACAGAAATTTCATTAGTGATGGATAAGTACCCATATAATCTTCGTTATAGAATGATGACCTTCTACATATAATAGAAAACATAACCCTAAAGAGAGAAGAGGGAAAGCTTGTATAAAATTAGAGCAGGGATATATATATATATACACACACACACATGGTTACAATTGTATACTGATGCAAACAATTAGTCTCGTATTGTGCTTTTGTTTCTATGTTAACGTTTTTAAAATTTATAAACCTCATAGGGCTTGTCCGATTAGACAACCCAAGAGTGCCTTCTACTTGCTACTTCAACTCGCTATGCTCCACTCACTAAGATCAAGTTGTCTACTTTAGCATGGTCATTAAGCTAGGATTACTTGCCTACTGAGAAACCTCCTTTCGAACAACACACTGGAAGATCCAAGCATGATGAGAACCATTACTAGTAATCTGAAGTTGGCTAAATTCAATACATGAAGCTCCATTCAGTTCTTAATCCAAGATGGCTCAGAAACTAACTTAGGAAACCTTACCATGCGGTTACTCTCTTTGTTGACTTATCAGTTAAGAGAGTTAAGGGAAAGGTGGATCTAAGTAGGCCCAATAGGCTTTTTGGGGTATGGGCTTCTTAGGCCCAGTCTGACTACTTTAGACCTTATATTAGTCCACTTGGAATACAGGCCAATCTTCGAAGCCTTTGTTCGACCTATGGACAAACTTTAAGATGGCAAACAACTGCTCCATTGGTGAGGAAGCTTTGTTAGCTCCTACCTAGGGATGCAACCGGGGCGGATCATTATAGGGTACCCGGCTCGCTATAACCGTTAAAAACCCTAGACCTTATAGGGTTGTGGGACGGGTTTAAAAAATTACTTGCTGACCCTATAGGGTTTCGGGGCGGGTTCGGGTCATTAGAAAAACCCGATGGTAACTCGAACTCGTCATAATATAAATAATTTAAAAAATTAAATCTGAAATTTTAAAATCACAATTATGTAATCTATTTTTATTATTTCTTGACTTTTAACATCTTGATCTGCACCTACATTGTATTTAAGATATAAAAGCCCTTACGAATTTTCTCGTTGAGCTAACACAGTAAACACATTACACACTGACATTGTTGCTTCTTTGCTTTCCCTCTCACTATCGACATTTTTGAAAACATGTTTTTCTATTCTTGAGTCTTCACAAGGCACGGTTCCTACATATATATTATGTATATTTATGTAAGTGAAGTAATGTCTTTTCATCTACATTTGAAAATCTTCTTATGATAGTTTTAAATCTTTATATTTCTTAATAAAATTATGGCATATCTTGTAAAATTCATTCAAGCATAGTTGTAACTAACTATTATGCTCCATAAGATAAAATTATCGTTAAATTTTGTAATTTAACTAAGTATTGAGAAGAGGAAAAAAATTAAGCGGGTCGCGGGGTGGGGCGGGTCAGGGTCAAAACCCTACAGGGGGGGTTTGGGTATTGAATAGAAAAACCTGTACGGTCGCGGGGCGGGTTTGGGAAACCCTATTAGGAAGCGGGGCGGGTTTGGGAAACCCTATTAGGAAGCGGGGCGGGTTCAGGTCTTATACGACCCGTCCCAAACCCGCCCCGGTTGCATCCCTACTCCTACCTATTCCCAACCTGACTATAGAAGTCAGGGGTGGCACGAATCGGTTTGGTTCGGTTTTTCCTAAAACCAAACCAAACCATAATTTACGGTTTAGTTTTTTTTTTCCATCCCAAACCAAACCATTAAGTAACGGTTTAGTTCGGATTATAAATTTTTTAAACCATTAAATAACGGTTTGATTCGGTTTGGATTACGGTTTAATTCAAAATTTTAACTAAAAATTTTTCTTGTTCTAGTTTTTTTACATTTGTGTAGATTCTTAAATATTTATATCATTTTACAAAGTTGATATTATAAACAACGACAAAATACTTTATAACTTCATCATACTTTTAATATATAGTTCTCTATAAAATCAATTATCCATCAATAAAATACATTCATTAACCAATGCATAGTAAGTCATGATTTACGATTTTTAATATAACCATCATGTCAATTATCTACAAATAATTTAGCTAAAATAAAAAATCATCTATCAACAAAATTCATCAATGAATAAAATGATAAGTTGACAAAATATATTAAACAATTAATACATAATGAAAGTTTATAACTGAATGATAATTTCATACTTTACAAGTTAAAAGCTATTAAAAAAAGAACAATAGTTTATCATCAACAAAAAAATTGCATATCATGAGCTTAAATTTTTTTTAAAAAGAATAAGTTGATTTTAATTAATGTTCACAAATAATAAATATCAAATGAAATCTATAAATTATATAGTAAAATATTATTATATTTTTCTAAAACGGTTTGGGTTCGATTTTACGGATTGGTTTGGTTTATCTTCCAAACCAAAACCGTAAATTTACGGGTGGTTCGGATTTAGAATTTTCAAACCAAACCATGAAAAAAACCATTATTTTCGGTTTGGATTGGTTCGGTTACGGATTGGTTGGTTCGATCGGTTTTTTTCCCCCACACTAATAGAAGTCACCTCAATTTTTATGGCTGAAGCCAACCTAGTTGTTGTTTTGGAGTGCTCTTGAGGATCTCAGAACATGTTTTAGTGGGAAGTGTCACACCTTTCTATAATGTTTGGAATAATTGTCTCACCAAAGACATTTGCCCAAGATGACTGCTTGTCCTCTTCCTCCCCAAATTGGGTTGTGGAGCCATTGGTCCAAGCTTCCAATCATATATAACAATTATTTTGTCTCTCTATCTCTCATATTCTACTAAATTAAATATTAGAGTTATGTTGGACAACTCTGACTATTCTTTTGCAAACACTTTATTGACAATATAAGCCTTTTCTAGCCTAATTCTTTACAAGCAGAGAGTTAAAAGTGCACACCAATAAAAACTATTAAATTATAATAATAAAACAAAAAAAATTGCATTTCTACTTCGAAGCTTTAAGTGCAATATATATATATAGCTAAAAGTAAGGATGAATATTGTGATAAAAAGTTGAGCATTCTAATGTTATAGTCTTAACAATTAATATAACCCAATGTATAACGAAGGAATTTATTTTTTAGGCCACAATATATATAATATATATAGAAATATGAGAGTGAAGTGGAAATAAAGAAAATAATAAAGAGTGTATTATAAATGCATATTGTATCTTATACAAAAGTTGCTATATTTAGTTGTTTTCAAATCACCACCTAGTTCATATTATTTACAATTTACCTAAAACTTTTGATATTATGAAAAATTAATAAGAAAATATAAAAATTCATACAGAGTATCTTGTGGAACTTTATAAGGAACAAATTTATAGTGATTCTAATAGATATTGGATAACACCCGATTCTAGAATTTGAAACTTGTATGTATAGGTAGAATATGGATAAGGACTCATACCTTAGCAAGATCCTAATCTAAAAATTTGATATAGATGCAAAAAGCTAGTAATTGCCTTTTCAAATACTAATTATTATAAAATTTTCATTTCAAATAGTGACATAATAAATAAAAAAAATTTAATTTAGGCTTGAAAACAAAATTACAAGTTTGAAATTTACACACTTCTACTGTTATTATCCATTATTTATAATGTCAATGATCAATCCTTCTATTCTTTAGAAATAGCAGGGTTTTTCGTTATTAGCTTTATTAGCTTTTTTGTGATAGCAATCTAAAAATAATTTCTGTAGTTTTTGTTGTGTAAATAAGGAAGTATTTTTAATATTTATGAGATCTAAATATCGGCAATATCTACTAAATTAAATTGATGATTGATGAATAAGGTCACTTGAGTTTATACTTATGAATAATGTATCTCGTGCATAAACTTCTCTAAGATTGATAACATGATCACTTTGTTCTAAATCCTTCGTGCAATATCTTTGCAAATTATTTTAAATTTATGGAATTATATTTAGCTCTCGGACATATTGTTAGTTCAAAAGTTTAAGTCCAAGTTATTATTATACCGAAAAAGTCCAAAATCCATTTTTACCATTTTACATTTGCCATTTGGGTTTTTTTTTTTTTTTTTATATCTTTTGTGTGTTTCTATTCCTTTAATTTTAAAATAAGAACCTTTTTTCTCAAATTTTTTCCCTCTTTCTAATTATTTTCTCTCATTCCCATTTCTTAATTCGCAAGTAATGGCTTTTTTTTCTTTTTTCTTTTTCATTTTCTTTTCCCTCCATTATCCGTGTAGTGGAACGATTCACAAAAAGTTAAGAATGATGTGATACTTGCCTAACATTCGAAGGAAGATTAAAATTACCAATGTACCATGCCCCTTGTCTCATGGTTAAGTTATTGACCATATCTATTTGGGTATACTGCTTTATTTTTCACCTAATATTATTTTTTAATAAAATTAATATTGAATCGATACCGATATATTATTGATAAAAAATTAATAAATTTATTTATAAATTGGTTAAATCGAATTAATATCAATCCGATATAAATATAATGCTAATAAATTATAAATGCTGATTCAATACAGCTGCGATTAAGATGTGTCAATCCAAACATTATCATTCATTTATAGTGTTCACGGCGTGTTGAGCGCTTTTCGAAGCATGAATCCCTAATGAACACACACACCCCACACACACAAAGCTATGTCCATGAACTACATAATCAACCAAAAAGCTATCAATGTGTCCACACTATTATAGCAAAAATCTAGCCCCAATCTGGCGATAGCTTTAAAAGCTCTCGCGCTCACAACTCCCACCAACCTCTATCTTTCTGTCCTTACCTAGACAGAAACCCTAATTTAAATTACCTAAATCCGCCTAACATTTTAACAATTCATTTCATCATATCGCTTTATTTAATCCATCCCTCATTCGATTCTCTCCGAAATCTTCATTCCCGAGCCCTGATTTTCCCTACCCCATTCCCATGGAAGTTGAACCAGGTAGAGCTACTAAAACAAAACATATCCCAAACAATCAAGCCATCAGCTCACAGACGACGAAACATATGCTCGGTGTATGTGCAGCCATCGTATTGCTGATTATCATCATCGTGATTCTAGCTTTCACGGTTTTCAAAGCCATAACGTACGGTTCCCACCGTCAATTCCGTCCATCTCGAAGACCTCGATGTCTCTCTCGACGTCCTCCGACTCAGAGTGGACCTTAACGTCACCTTAAACATCGACATCACCATCAAGAACCCAAACAAGGTGGGAAAAAGTTAAAAAACTCGACCGGTGTGATAAATTACAGAGGACAGATGGTTGGGGAAACGTCGATCCCCGCTTTTGAGATATCGGCGAACAAGAAGAAGGAAATGAATATGACTCTTATATTGATGGCAGATCGGTTATTGTATAACCCTCAGACATACGAAGATGTTCTGTCAGGGTCTTTGCCCCTGAATACGTATGTTAAAGTTTCAGGAAAAGTTACTGTCCTTGGTTTCATTAAGTTTCATGTGACTTCCACAACCAGTTGTGATTTTGTTGTATTTATTTTTAATAGGACTACTGGGGACCAACAGTGTAAGTATAAGACTCGGCTTTAGGGTTCTATCTCTCTCTCTCTCTTTTTTTTTTTTTCCTTTCTTTATAGAGATATATATCTATATATAATTTGGTTCGTGTATATTTTTCTCTGTTAGTGATTTATTTGGAGCCCTGTAGTACTTATTTGTAGTTTTTTGGGGTTATGCATTGCTCCAATTTTAGGAGACGGTATTTATTTGTTACTATTATTTGATGTTTGCCAATAATTAATTATAATCTTTTCTCTCCTCTCTCTCAATTTTTTAATTAGAAATTAGTATAGAAATATGGTTTATATCCAATTAATCACTGCACTAGTAGCAAAATTTCATTTTATATTTTTGTTTTGCAAGGTAATAGCATTTGAGATAATTGCATCTCTTAAATGCAATTTATATTATTCTAATAAGGAAATTGACAAATTAAGAATGCAATTTATCAAGTGCATTAATTTTAGAAATTATAGATTATAAATGCGATTTTATACTTTAAAAAAAAAATCACATGCGATTTTAACTTTGGAAATTGTTAACTTATAAATGTAAGTTTTATACTCTGTCAATATTTGTTATGTCTTTGGTTCAAAGCATGCAAAAGACTTTGGAATAATTGAACTTGACTATGGACTTGCAAAGTATGACTAGCTTGCAAAGGGCTTTAGAAAAATTGAACTTGACTATGGACTTGCAAAGTATGACAAGCATGACCTGCAAGACAAAACACTATTGGAGGTGCACTAAAGGTCGTTTAATGGGTATCATTATGGGAAGATATTTATAGAATGTGGAATCCTTGCAATTATGGGTATCATGAAGAATGTGCAATAGTAGGGAATTGAGAGTAGTTGTTGGGAACATAGAGGCTGAGCCATGAAGCCATGTTCAACCATTTCCCTAATGAGAATAGTAAAAGTTATGGGGAGCGTGCTGAGTCATTTTTGTAAATTCTTGAATTTTTCATAATTCTTAAAAAATAATCTTAGAAATTGAACACCAAAACCGAGAACTTAAAAATCGATCCAAATTAAAATCATATTATAAATAAGATCAAATACAAAAATTCTTAATCTTAAGAAAAAAGAACCCTCAAAATAAAATAGAAAATCTAACAATCGATTGATTAACATCTGTACATCAATCAAATCATCTATCCAATTCCTAACATGCAAATCAAGATGATTTATCTGAATAATGCTCGATAACAAAATACTAAGACCTTAAATTCTTCGACGAATTTTAGAATAAAAATTTTTAATTTTCACTAAAAGTCAAACCGAGTCAACCCATAACCTTAGACTCTGTTAAACGATCTCGAGAACTGAAAAATATTAAATAATAAAAAATAAAATGAAATAAACCATAGATGTTGAATTAAAATATAATAAGGACAAAACCCTAAAATTTTATGATCTTACAAATAACTCAATAAAACCAGAATCCTAAAAGTCAACGTAGTTTATAATAAGCCCTAGTGTTTAAGATCCGGCAATCCTGCACTCTTAAACCGTAAATAATGGAATGGAAATAATTGCTGATAATAATTTGTAATAATATAGGAAAGCTTAAAAATATCATATTTGCAAATTTCTAGTGTCCTTCGGATCCGAATGGATCAGTTTTCGAAAATTGTGCCCTAATACATCGAACGGCAAAAATTTCTATTAATACCAATAGACTCATAAAAATATAAGGTTTCCAAAAATATCAGTTTTAGAATTTTTTATAACTAAAAATTACGGATGTCTCATTTATACGCTTATTTTTACTACTACCATTGTCTAGTCTACTATTCATAGTACTGTTTTACTATTCATTACTATTCATCTATCTCTACTTTTTCTTACTACCTATTTTACTACCTATACACCTATTTTCTTACATTTTACTTTTTTAATATATCTTATATTAAATTATATCTTTCATATTAATTGTTTCTTACAAAATACAAAAAATTCAACTCACTTCCTCTCTCTCCTCCTTAGAACGGTGTCTCCCCTCTCTCTCACATCTCTATTTATTTTCTTTTTCAAATTATTTTATTACATATAATTTTTACTCCAAAAATTCTATAAATACCCCATCTCCCTCTACTTCTTTCATACATTCATTTCATATAACAAAACTCTCTCAAAATCTCTCCATAATTTATGTCTACCAAAACTCTCTTAAATCAATTCTTCACAAAAATCATTATTTATACACAAACTATCTACCACATATCACTAACCACATAATCTCATATTCATCTTCTACTTCCTACCACATAAACACTCAAAGGTAAACCCCTACCATATTTTTACCCATGTCATGTAACTTAGCATAACTATGGTGATGTTTTGAAACTCATATGAGTAGTAAAAGCAACAACATGTTCATGCTTTATTTTGCACATAAAGTTTCAATTTTATTATCTTATTATTATGCTTCTATATATGTTGTTATTAATGATATTATTGTTATTATTATGCTTCTAATCTAACTCTATATATATATTACTAAGTATATGTATATATATTTATTAGAGCCTAAATGCTCACTAACTCTTACTAACTTGCTATTATTCTTAATGCTTCTATTATTGCTTTTCTTTCTTTCTTTGTTTTTTGTTTTCTTTTTTTTTTTTTTTTTGGGACTAGTCTATTCTTAGTCTCGAGATGCCTTGATAAAGCTAAGGCTCCAAATACCTGACCGGGTTGCCTTAATGAATCTAAGGCTCCTAATGCTTGACCAGGATACCTTGATGAAGCCAAGATTCCCAATACTTAATATTATTACATTGCTTATTATTATTATCTTGCTTCTTACCTTTTCTTATATTTTCATCATTTTCATATTACATGCTTATATACATGCATCCTCATAATGATATTGTCTCAACAACATTTAAAGTGGAATTTTTTTTTTAATAGAGAAAACTTGAAACTAAAACTCTTTTATTATGTATTTTTATAACTTCTTCTTAAACTCTTCCCAAGGTTTTTCTAAGTGTCAACAAGGATAATTTTACCAAAGAAACAAAGGAAAAAGAAACCAAACTCTCTTTACATACATCAAGATTTTGTTCACATGCCTAGGAAAATTATTTCTACAACTTCTTTTGAAACCCACAAGACTTTTCTTAAATAACAAAAAAAAAAAAAACAGATAAATGATTTTTCTCAAAGAAGTAACTAACAAAATAAACATTTTCTTTTATTATGATAAGTCACATAAAGTTTATTAAACTCAGTAATAATAATTATTTGATAAATAAACTTTTCTCAAAGAGCTTACTTGTAGGTATCTTTACCAACTCCATAATAAAAAGTAATAATTAGACTAAGTTTTGTAAGTTAAGATAAAATCAACTCACTAAATTATAAACTCACTTTAAAAAAATAAAAATTTGCTAAAGTTTCTAAATGATAAACTCATTTTCAAAAAAATAAAAAATTAAGCAGTAGAGGTTTCAAAAATGATAGATATTATCAAAAACTTAAGAAAATATTAAAACATGATTTCCTTCTAAGTAAAGATGGTCAAAAAGTTAAAAGACCAAGTCTTAGAAATAAAGTTTATTTTTAAAGAAGTTGGAAAGTGAAAATATAAAAAGACTTGTTTATCAAAGTCATTTCTTTAAAAGAAAATATATACCACCTAAATTATATAAGTTATCAACAACTTAATAAAACTTTTGAAAACTTCATTTTTATCACTAAAAGTAAAATTTGTCCATTTATTCAACAAAACCCTAATTCACTTAATATACATACTAAATGTTCATTCTCTCTCTTCATTTTCACTTGTTTCATTTTTTTCAAAAGAGAAAACTCTCCCCTTTCTTCCTCCTTGTGCCGTGAGCTCCCCCCTCCCCCACTCTCACTTTGTCAACTTGTTTTCTCCTCTTTTCTACTCCAAGACTCCATTGGTATGTTGATTTAAGCTTTGATCCTTCCTAATCTTGTAATGGCAAAGCTATATCTTGTGTGTTTTCTCATTTAATCCCAATGAGCTCATGCTAGGACATGAAAACACATGAACAAGAATATCAAGCCATCACAAGACATGGATCTAGTGTTTAGATGAGTTTATGTTAAGATATCATCTTGTTCATGCATATAAAGTAGAGATCTTGTATATATATTGATGCTCATGCCATGAGATTTATGATTCATGCATTATAGTTAATAGATCTAATGTTTAGACATCCACATCTTCATTTACATGTATGATCATAGAGTTATTTGATTTCCATGCATTGATGATCATAAAAATGTAGTCTTGTATGTGTATAGAGAGGGTAGATAGTAGATCTTCATATATAGGAGACAAGAACATTGAAAAATAAAGGATTTTGTTAGTAATGGTTTGTTGGAATTCGGATGGATTTGGAATCCTACTTCAAAAACCACCAAAATCATATTTAAACTCATATTCCACATGAAAAATGAAGGGTATGTGTAATAGGTATATTGAAGGAATGATTTTTATAAGCTTAGATGAGTTTAGGCATGATAAAAATGTAAAAACAAGAAGTAAAGTTAGAATGAAAAATATTGATTTATGTTGTAGTCAAATTCGTAATTATGGGTGATGCCCATATAAACACTTAGTATCTAAGCTTAGATGGCATGTTTTATGAGCTAAATGAAGTCTTTAGATAATAGATATATTGGAGCCTCAATTTTTGATGCATTAAACAAGTTTTCTCATGAGGAAATTGCAAGAAAATGAAAATCTCAAAATTCGGATTTTTCTAAGTAGCCGATTCAAACACATATTTACTCAATGAAAAATGTGGATTTTTATGCATAAATGGAGGTCATGACTAATATGGATGTTGGTAAGCCATTTTTAATTAGGTGATAAATAAATTCTAATGATAAAATCATAAAAACATTAGGGGATGTAAGATTGGTAATAATGACTTGTTTAAGGAATCATTAAGGAATTTCCTATAAATAGGAATTCATAAGAGTCCATAATCAAAGATCATCAAAATCATGCATATAGAGTTCATTACATGATCTTCATGTTAGGAATTCATTCATATACCATTTATACATGAATCATCAACTAGGAACATTTCTCATCAAAAGCAAAGCAAATTTTCGGAATTGGAAGGTTTGCGGAACAGATCTGATCCTACTGTTCCGTGACCTTAATGTTTTCAAAACTTGAAATTAATATTAGAAATAGATAGATCTTTCGAAGTAGATAGAGATCGATATAAAATTTGCGAAATTCCGAGTTAAAATGACCAAGTTATGGCCATTTTAAATCGGAGCTTCTGCAAATAGCGAGAATTCCGAATTCATTTAGTCTAGATGCATAGTTTGGATTAGTTACATAATGAGTATCTCATTAGGATTATTCTTACTTGGTAGGTGATCCCGAGCAAGACGACACCCTACCTCCCGACTATTACTACTAAAAAACCGGCGTCCAATGGCCGAGTGAGTTTTACTTCCACTCTCAATTAATGATTGTGATTGTAATGTAGTGGCACTAGTGGTATAGGCAAAGATAAAATGGATATGTATGATGGGGTATATGGGAATTATAAATTTGTCTGCTGTTGATGTGCGAAATGGAACTTAAGAAATATCGAAACCGGGTGTTAAGCTATTGACTGATTAGTTAGTATCTTATATTAAATGTTTGCTAATACTTGTTGGTCACCTAAAAGAATTGAACTAATGCATATTCGACTTCAATTGTAATTGGATTCATTCATATCACGATGGGGATGGAGCATTAGCATTGGTTGGTTTTTCGTGATCCATAAACGAATATGTTGGTTAATCGTGATCCATAAAACAAAATTGTTGGTTAATCGTGATCCATAAAACGACTTATTGTTAGTTAACCGTGAGCTTAAAAGGCGTCGTACCGCAGAATTCGTTAATCTGCTAACCCGGGATGGAGGGCGCAAGTCCATCCACATATGATTTCCGGTTGGTCATATGTTTGCTGAACTCATTTGTTTGATGCATACACTTGCTTGAATAATCACTTGTTTGAATGAATTGTACTTAATTGTGATATGGAAGTTCTTACTTACTAAGCTAGTTAGCTTACGCCCTTATAGTTTTTACTTATTGTAGCACGAGTTTATCTGGCTTAGACAGAGACAAGCCACAGCACAGGTACCGGAGATAAGAGTTTCCCATAGAAGTTTACTTCATTCTTTTTGTATAGACTTTCGTTGGAAACTAAAACTCTGGATGACTGTAATGGACTTGATATTATTTGCGGGGGAATGCCCTTAGATTTTGAAAAGTATAATTATGCGTTTGGGTTATTATTTATGGCTAAGGAATGCCACATTAAACTATTTAACTCCATTGGTTGAGTATTCTATTGTCGTAAAGGAACGCTTTACATCTATATAAGACTCCCGAAGAGCTCGAATAGGGAATTCGAGAGTCTTATTTAGTATGTGGCGGGCTGTTACATTTAGGATACCATATGGGGCATGACATAATAACTCAAGGAATTATGAAATTCTTTCAAAATACTTAGGAAAGAAATTGTTAAGATACAAGTCTTCAATACTGCAAGACATTGTTTTACAAAATATAATCGTTAAGACAATACCATTAGAATATTGCATACAATAGAGTCTATATATATTCAAAGGATTTTTTCAACTATACAAATGTCTATATTTTGATACAAGTATTTTCGGATAAAGAAAAGTTTGTAAACTTGTGTTTTGAAAACTATAATTTTCGTAACGAATCTGTACCCTATAGTTTCGAAACCTAAATGACCTATATGACCACAATAACCTTAGAAATGGATAGATCTTTTCGAATAGATAGAAATCGGTATATTATATGTGAAATTCTGAGTTAAAAGAGCAAGTTATGGCAATTTTAAGTGGTAGTTTCATTCCATGTGATTTTGACGAACATAGTAAGATGGAATTAGAAAGTTTAAATAGAATTTCTATGAAATACTCATCCCAGGTATTTCTTCTGTCTAGGTGATGCGGAATACGAGATTTTCTTCTTAAAGATTACTACGACTAAGAAGATTGCGAAATGAATAAGTGAGTTATTCCTCTTAATTTCGTTACTTATTTGTGCTTATAGAATAGTTGCATTAGTATACTAAGAAAGATGAAAACGGACATGTATGGGGAATTCAGGATATGTAGATATGTAATTCTATGCTTATGTGATGAAATGAGAATTAAGAATATCGCAATTTCGAATTACTTAATTAAGTATTTTGTCTACATATATGCTTGCTTATTATTTGCTAAATTATTTGATCGCTCCTAATAAACCTTAATAGGTTGGCTTAAAAAAAATAAAACACTTACGCATAGCATCCATCGAGTCACATTTCTTTCAGAAGGCTGCTATTTTTACACGTAGAGTTGGATGGGCTGTGTCGAGCCTGGATTTTTCCATTATCTGGTTCATTTCTCATACCCGATTCACATTAAACCCAAACCCATTTAACATGAATCCTCGACTAGGGGTTAAAAGAAATTTTAATTTTTGAAAACTTTTTAGAGTCGCCACTTGATATAAATCGGGAAAAAATAAAAAGCTAGGATCAATGGGTCGGTTGATCCTAACTTAGCTACTAGTCTGCGAAAATTTGATTTAAAAACCAAACTTTTAAAACCAGATATCATGGATTCGGGGGCTAACCTATTAAAACCAAATGGTCACCACTTTTGAAATTTAAATTTATAATTATCCTTTTCATACTCAAAAACTCAAATGAAACAAAACAAATATTTATGAGTCACATTTTTCTTTTTTTTTTTTTTAGAATATGAATATCAACAAAACATCTTATATTTACAAAATATTTTTCACAATATTAAAAAAAAATTATTTTTTAATGTCACCCAGTAGGTGCCTACGTACTCGCTAATCGAGATCAGACAAAACGTAGTTCTTTTGAAAAGAACCTTAGTTTGTTGATCAATTTTAATTTTTGAACTCTTTTCACTTTAAATTCATTAAATTTTGAATTTTTATGAAGCCATTTTTTATGATCCTATGATCTAATCAATTGATTTTCATTTCATGAAAATGCAATTTTTCTAAGTCCAAAATCATTTTTCTTTAAAACCATTTTATGATAATTCATGGCTAATTTAATGCTACATGAAAAATCATTTTGATTAAACTTGATTGAATATTTTCATAGCTAATTTAATGCTATATGAAAATTTTTGATTGAAAACTTTGGATGACTATTTTCATAGCTAATTTATGAAAATAATTTGATGAAAACTTTGATTATTTTCATAGCAAATTTATGAAAATAATTTGATGAAAACTTGATTATTTTCATAGCAAATTTATGAAAACAATTTGATGAAAACTTGATTATTTCCATAGCAAATTTATGAAAACAATTTGATGAAAACTTAATTATTTTCATAGCAAATTTATGAAAATAATTTGATGAAAACTTAGATTATTTATCATAGCAAATTTATGAAAACATTTTGGTGAAATTTTATTATTTTCATAGCAAATTTTACGAAAATAATTTTAATGACTTTGATTATTATTTTCATACTAAATTTTGAAAATAATTGGTTGAAAACTTTGAATATTATCTTTATAGCAAATTTATGAAGATAGTTTTGATACAAACTTGATTAATATCTTCATAGCAAATTTATGAAGATAATTTTGATTGAAAAACTTGATTAATATGATTCTAAAAAATATTCAACAATAATTTCTTTATTTTTTTTCAACTCATTCATCATTCACAAATTCAATTTTTTATTCAAAAAATTCATTCTAATTTCATTCAAAAAATTTCATTCCTTTTTATTCAAAAAACATTTGGTTTTGGAAAACCCATTTTGTCATTTTTATTTATCATTTTATTTATTTTTTTTAAATTCAATAATCATCACTACACTCAAAATATATTCAAAATATATCATATCAAAATTAATTACAAATATAATACATTAAAATTATTTTTCAATACATCATCTACACATTTCAAAATCAATCCATGTACATAAAAAATATTCAAAAATATAAAAATTACTATAAAACAAGTAAATTTATATGAAAAATAATATTTTAATTTTTTGGTTTTTCTGAATTTTTCTGAATTTTTATGAATTTTTCTGAATTTTTTACTATTTTTTTCTTATTTTCGAAATTATTATATAATAAAAATATAATAAAATAATGCGGACTGACCTGGGTCGTTAGATCTTCTCGGATCAGATCTGGATTGTCTGATCTGATTACTTAATCAGAGCCGTCTGATCACTTGTCTTTAAATCTGGAGCGTTGATTAGCTTGATCAACTCTGGCCGTTTGATCTAGATGATCGAATCTGGGCCGTAGATCTGGCTGACTGTTGACCGTTGTCCGACGATCGTTGACCGATGACCGACCACAGTTGACCGACGACCGGCTGGGTTGGATTTCGGATTTCAGGTCGACTTCGGGTATCCGTCGGGCGAGGAAGATAATGCGTGACCTTCAAGAGCTTCGTCTGCATGTGGTGGCTGTCGGAGCTCCTGGGGTTGTCGGCCCAGCCTATGGGGAGCTAACAGCTGTTGGTGGTGGTGGTTCACTCCCAGAACCACCAGAAGTGGCGGTTCGCGTGGTGGCTGACGGCGGCGAAGATTTTAAAAAATCCAAAAAATTTGCAGAACTCGAATTGAACAATTCGAACAATTCTAAGCACACTCGATCAACAAGAACAAACTCCTAAAGCTCCTCAAACACTCAATTTGGATCAAGTTTGATCCAATAACCTCGAATTCGTGATTTTCTCACTCAAGCCCTCTAATTCGAAAATTTTCGAATACTCTCAATCACTGAATGATTTGTGCAATTGATGTTGCCTTTTGCTCATGGATCACCCCTATTTAGAGATCCATGGTTTAATTTCAGTTACAACTTGCATTTAATGAGATCCCAATTTTTTCGCAAAAAATTAAAACTGAAAATTGGAAGTCGATTCGTTGTAACGACGAAATTGATGAATAAATACTGAATATTCAATCCTATCTCTGTATAGGATCAAATTAATGAAATTTGGTCGGCCACCATTGATGAACCTTCAAGCTTCCATAAATTTCGCAGTTTTTCCCCAAATTTCAACCGACAAATTGAGACTGTTCGAGACTTGATTTAATCCAACATTCAATGCAATTACAATCTATTCCATGCCGACTATCAATCCACATAATCAATTTTGAAAAAAAAAACAACAATTACACACTCAAATCGTGATCCAAAGTGAGTGGTTTGGGTTGATTTCGAGCAAAAATAAGTATAAGAAAAATTCAAAAATTTGCATCCAAGCTGGTTCGAACCTGACCTATGGCTTGGGCTAGGGTCTGGGTCAGTGGTCTTAACCATTAGGCCATTGGCCTGTGCCTGGTTGGGTTTGACAAATTTTTATTTTAAGGCTAATTCAAAATTCACTTAATTAAACAAAATAATTTTTTGAAAATTTGTTTAATTATCTTTATGAACAATTTACAACAAAAAATATTATACCAAGCTCAGATAATTAAATTTTTTATTTTTCTATTATTTTATTTATTTATTTCTATTTTTTTATTTTTATTCAAAAATTCTTATTTTCTTCCTATTTACCTATATTTTCTTCTTTTTATTTTTATCTTTTCTTTTTATGTTTATTTTATTGAGCTTGACAACACTAATTTTTGTTATAAACTTAGAGCCTAAATTTGAGCAAAAATTGGGTGTCTACAGCTGCCCCTCTTTGTGGCTAAGTTTGAATAAAACTTGGCTACAAAGACAAAAGATAGTCCAATTTTTTGCTCACTTGACAGAACCTAGGTCATCATTTTGGACTTCTAGACAAATGGTATCAATTTGACAGGATGGATTTGAAATTTGGGTCTTGGTCACCATCTTGAATGGATGATTTCTGAATTTGGTCTTGATCACCATCTTGAATGGATGCTGATTTGTCTTGATCACCATCTTGAATGATTGGATTTGGTCTTGATCACCATCTTGAATGGATGGATTTTGGAATTTTGGTCACCATCTTGAAGGATGGATTTGGAATTTGGTCACCATCTTGAAAGGATGGATTTGGAATTTATCAGTACTAGACTATCTGTCGAGTCTAGACTGAGGGGTACACAATTTTTCAATCCACTGGGTTTTTTTTTTTTTTTTTGAGGACATGACAATTTTGGTTCCATATCCAACATTGATGAAAAAGCATGCTTCAATTTTCTTTTTCTATCAAAATTAGTTATCCTTGCAGTAATATTTTCTTCTAAAATAAGAACAGTCAACAGACCAAACTGTATAAATGCATTCATTCAGCATTATAAGATGCTCAAATTTCTTTCTCTGATGATTCAAATGGTGTTTGGTTGGAAATTTATTTGGAAGAATTTTGTGGGTCAGGCTTTGATCCGACTTCAGAGAATTTCAGGGATATCAACTTTGCTTATAATTAATCAAAATAAAATCAATTGATCACTTGAAATGACAAATTTTATTGATCAAGGATAATACAACTTTACAGCATCTGAGTTCACAGGATCCTTTAAATCGGGTCCATCCATTTGGGAAAGGATTAATGCTCCTCCCGACAAGACCTTCTTCACTATGTATGGTCCTTCATAATTTGGTGTGAACTTTCCCCTGGAATCTTGCACATTTGGCAGTACTTTTCTCAGAACCAAATCACCTTCTTGGAAATTTCTTGGCTTGACTTTCTTATTAAACGCTCTAGCCATTCTTTGTTGATACAATTGCCCATGACACATGGCAGTCAACCTTTTTTCATCTAAAAGATTTAACTGTTCAATCCTTTGTCTAACCCATTCAGCTTCTTCGAGCTCTGTTTCAGCCAGTACTCGGAGTGAAGGAATCTCAACTTCTACTGGTAAAACGGCTTCAGTCCCATATACCAGGGAATAGGGCGTTGCCCCAGTTGACACTCTTACAGAAGTTCGATACGCCATCAATGCTAATGGGAGCATTTCATGCCAATCTTTGTATGCAATTGTCATCTTCTCAATGATTCTCTTGATGTTTTTGTTGGCGGCTTCTACTGCTCCATTCATCTGTGGGCGATATGGAGTGGAATTCCGGTGTTTAATCTTGAATTGCTGACATAAATCAGTCATTGCATTGTTGTTCAGATTTGTACCATTATCGGTAACGATACTTTCTGGAGTTCCATATCGAGCAATAATATCTCTTTTGATGAATCGCACCACAACGGCTTTTGTCACACTGGCGTATGAAGCGGCTTCAACCCACTTGGTAAAGTAATCGATTGCAACTAGTATGAATCGATGACCATTTGAAGCTTTTGGCGAAATTGGCCCAATTACATCTATTCCCCACATTGAGAAAGGCCATGGTGTCGACATTGACTGTAATTCCTTTGGAGAGCATTTATCTTGTTTGCGTAAATTTGACATAAATGACAAGATCTCACATGTTTGATACAGTCCGATTCCATGGTTAACCAGAAATATCCTAGCCTCATAATCTTTTTAGCTAGCATATATCCGTTCATATGAGGTCCACATACTCCCTCATGAACTTCTTCCATTAGTTTTTGAGCTTCTTTTTCATCTACACATCTCAACAGTTGTGTCGAACGACCTTCTGTATAGGGTATCTCCACTTAGCAAGAAATGACTTGCCAGACGCCTCAATGATTTCTGATCCTTTTTTGTAGCACACTCAGGATAGCTACCTGTTTGCAAGAAAATTTTGATATCTTGAAACCATGGTTCACTTGACTCAATCACGGCACAGAATGCGGGTTCACTTCTTATTCGGACTTGCAAAGGTCGTATTCTTGCTCCTTCAGTGAATTGGATTAAGAGGCCAGAGTAGCCAATGCATCAGCAAATTGATTCTGAGTTCTCGGCACATAAGTGAAGGAAATTTCTTTGAATCTTCCTGCTAACTCAGCCAAGTGATTATGATAAGGAATCAACTTGGGATCCTTAGTTTTGAACTCGCCTCGAGTTTGGAAAATGATAAGTGATGAATCTCCAAACACTTCGAGCTCCTCGATATTCATTTGAATTGCCATTTCTAATCCCATGATGCATGCCTCGTATTCCGCTACATTATTTGTGTAGGGAAACATTAATCTGGCTGATGCCGGGAACTGTTCTTCTTTCGGAGATGAGGACTGCCCCTATTCCACACCCATACATTGGCTGCTCCATCGAAATACAACTTCCAACTGTTGCTTTCGGTTTCTGTTTCTGCTATCCTGATACCTTCATCTGGAAACTGATCTTGTTCCTTCAATTCTTCATCATCAACTGGGCTTTCTGCAGTTGATCAGCTAAAACTTGTCCTTTGACTGAACTTTGACTTACATAAGTGATATCAAATTCAGAAAGCAGCATCTGCCATTTCGAGATTCGACCAACCAAAGCCGGTTTGCTTGCCAAGTATCGCAATGGATCATGCTTCGTAATCAACTCGATCGAGTAGAAGAGCGTATACTGCCTAAGTCTGTGCATAACCCATACTAATGCACAGCAGGTCTTTTCTATCTCTGAATACTTTTGTTCTCCATTTGAGAATTTCTTGCTTAAGTAGTAAACAGCTCTTTCTTTTCCTTTCTCATCCTTTTGCCCGAGTACACAACCCATGGATTCAGGAAGAATCGTCAAATACAAGAACAACGGTTTCCCCGGTTTTGGAGTAACCAGTACTGGTGGATTTGTCAGATATTGCTTTATCCGATTAAAGGCTTTTTCACATTCGTCATTCCATTCAATTAGGGCATTCTTCTTCAGCAGTTTAAACAGCGGTTGGCACTTATCAGTCAACTGTGATATGAATCGAGCAATGTAATTCAACCTTCCCAAGAGGCCTCTGATTTCTTTTAATGTTTTTGGTGGAGGTAAATCCTGAATTGCCTTGACCTTATCAGGATCGATTTCTATCCCTTTTTGGCTAACCATGAATCCTAATAATTTTCCAGATGTCACTCCGAAAGTGCATTTTTCTGGATTCAATTTCAACTGAAACTTCCTTAATCTTTCAAAAAGCTTCCTTAATACTACTACATGATCCTCTCCTTCCTTTGTCTTGGCGATCATGTCATCTACATATACTTCCACCTCTTTGTGCATCATATCATGAAGTATAGCAAGCATTGCTCGTTGATAAGTTGCCCCGGCATTCTTGAGACCGAAAGGCATGACTTTGTAACAAAAGGTTCCCCAGGCTGTAACGAATGTGGTTTTGACCTTATCCTCTTCGGCCATTAATATCTGATTATACCCTGAAAATCCATCCATGAATGAAAATAGATGATTTCCAGCGGTATTGTCCACTAAAACATCAATGTGAGGCAACGGGAAATTATCTTTCGGGGTTGCTTTGTTTAGATCTCTGAAATCCACACAGATTCTCACTTTCCCGTTTTTCTTAAGTACTGGCACTATGTTTGATACCCAATCCGAATAATCAGAAACCTCAATGAATCCTACTTCAAGCAACTTTTTTACTTCATCCTTGATTTGGAGGAGTAAATCTGGCCTAAATCGCCTTAATTTTTGCTTTTTAGGTTTAAAATCCTCCTTTGTTGGCAATTTGTGAACCACAATGGATGGGTCTAAACCGGGCATATCGCTATACGACCATGCAAAAACATCCAAGTATTCGGCTAGTAACTTGGTTAAATCTTGTGCCGTGCTCTCAGGCAATTTTCCCCCTATCCTCAGATTCCTAGGGTTTTCGCTTGTTCCCAAATTAATCACTTCAATGGTTTCGGGAATTTCAATCCTTCCTTGTTCAAAATTTTGCCAAATTTCTTGTGTTCTAAATTGATAATCAATATCATCTTCAACGTCTAACCCAGTAGAGTTGGAGGTGATATTGATATTTTCATTAATTATACGCGCGAGATATCCCTGAACTTCATCACAATTGTCGGATCTGGTTGAATATGAATGAGGAATGTATGAGAATATGTGAAAACAAACAGAAATAAATTTCATTAAACTGGGACGGTGTTTAAGTACACTTATTTGAGCATCACATAATACTGAAAAAACACAAAACACAAGTCTAGTCTTAGATAAGTTCTTACTTAAAAGACTTAATACTAGCGCAAGGCACAGAGAACCAATTTCTCAAGACCATTTCTTTGGATGAAGCATCTTCTTTGATATCATCTGGCTGTGGATATGATGTGGCTTTGGAAAGGAATGGCTGATGTGAGGGATTTTGATAATTGGATCATACTCCTTGTCGAGCTTCCTCCTTCTCATTTGGTTTTTCATTTCCGCCACTTCAGCACGAGTGGGGGAATAACCCAGTCCAAAGGTTCCCACCTGAGCTTCTTTTTCATCATTCATCATACAGACTTCGTCAAACATTTGGAGCCCGAAGTCTTCTTCTCCTTCTTTTCCAATGTAAGGGACAGCCGTTCTTTGTAAATGGCATAATCCTGTTCTCCCATAACAGTGATGAGTTGACCATTGGCTATGAACTTAACCTTCTGGTGCAGGCTTGATGGTATTGCCCTGGCAGCATGGATCCATGGTCTCCCCAATAGCAGATTGAATGTTCTGGGGATATCAATTACTTGGAAAGGAATAATGAAAGTTTGAGGCCCGATGGTGACTTCTAACTCCACTTCACCTACTATATCCCTTTTTGACCCATCAAAAGCACGAACCACAGTAGAGCTTGGTTTGATGCTGACGGTTCAATCCCCAATAGGCTCAAAGTGGCTAAGGGGCATACATTCAAAGAGGATCCGTTGTCAACTAATACTCGAGAGATGATCTTTCCACAGCTTTTGACTACAATGAAGAGGGCTTTGTTATGTTGACCCCCTTCCTCTCCCAGTTCTTCAGATGAGAAACTGATTTGCTCATTTGCAAAGATTGAGTTGATTATATGCCCCAAGGCTTCCTCTGATACACCTTCTGGAACTTTCACTTCTTCTAGGGCTTTGAAAAGAGCCTCACGGTGTACATCAGAGCTAATCAGCAGACTCATGAGCGATATTTGGGCAGGTGTTTTAACCAACTGCTCAACAACTTTGTATTCACTTGCTTTCATCAGTTTTGCCAATGCTGACTTCTCTTCATCTTTCTTCCCTTCTTCATTTTTTGCTGTGGCATATTCACAGTTGCATTCTTCCCGGTCGACTCATAAACTCTTCCTGAGCGAGTGAGGCCACCAACCATGGCCATTGAAGCATGATTAACCGCTTTATAATCAAATGGAGCGGCTTTATAATCACTCACAGCAAGGGGTATCTGAAAGGTATAGCTCTTGGGCTTTGATGAAGTTGATCCATCTTCACTGCCTTTACCTATCTCGATTTTGATGGATCTAGGTCCACCTCCGATCATGCACACGAGCTCTTCTGGATCCGGAATTTCAGCGGTAATCATATTGATAACCGGTCCATGGTTCGGCAATGGGTTAGTAGAGACATTTGGAGCTTCAATGAAATCCAACTGGATGACTTTTGCATCAATGAGATCTTGGATTTTATGCCTAAGCCTCCAGCAATTGTCTGTTGAGTGCCCGATTTGCCCCATGTGATATTCACACTTCAGCTCAGGATTGTAATTTTTAGGCCTGTAGTCTTCTTTAGGCACTTCGAGTTGATCAGATTATCGGCCCTTAGTTTAGCCAATACTTGACTAAGGGGAACCGGAATTCGAGTGAAGTTCCGCCTTTGAACCTTGATTGTTGATTTGGGACTGCACTTTGTTGAGTCTGATCTTATTCTGATTTTGATTTGATTTGTTGACAACACAAATGACTTAGTGGGGCCAGTTGCACCCGAAGTGTTGACCATGCTGACGGTTGAATCTTTTCCTTTGTATGGGACATTTCTTGGTGCAGTATATTTCTTTTCTTGTTGCAATTTTCCTGCTGAAATTGCATTCTCAATCCTGCATCCAGCTACCACCACTTCTGAGAAGCTTGCTGATGCATGCCCAACCAGATGGGAAAAGAAAGGTTCCTCTAATGTGTTGATAAAAGTGAAAGTGAGGTCCTTTTCAGGCATCGGGGTGGTGATCCTTGCAGCCAATGCTCTCCAGCGCTGAGCATACTCCTTGAAAGTCTCTTCTTTCTTCTTCTTCAGATTGCTTAAATCCCACACCGAGGGCGCCATCTCAATATTAAACTTATACTGATTAAAAATGCCCTAGCCAACTTGTCCCAAGTATCAATTTCCTGATGGTCTAATTGGGCGTACCAGGCCAAAGCAGGACCAGTAAGACTGTCCTGGAAGGTTTGCACCATCAGCTTGTCAAACTTTGCGTATTGCCCCATTCGTCGCACATACAATCTGGTATGCATATTAGGACAACCTGTCCCGTCATATTTTTCAAATTCGGGTGCCTTAAATTTCTCAGGGAAGGCACCTTCCTCATATTGAGGCAAATTCAGGATCGCGGTTTGATCAAAACCATCGAACGTCTTCATTTTCTCAAGCAGTTTTCTCTCCATCTCTTTAGCCTGAGCTTCCAGTTCCTTCTTCAACTCAACCGCATTAAACTCATTTGGTGGCTCCTCTTGCTCGATAAGCTGTCCCTCAATTTCTTTTCCTTTCCGTGCCCCTGAGGATTCTTCAGAAGTTGTGGAGGTCTTAAGTTGTGCAAGACTTTGTGTTAAAGCCTGCATCTGTCAGCAATTCCAAGGAGGGTTTGTTCCATGGTGTTGAGTCTTTGCTCAGTGGTCTGGTCTGTGGGGTTGTTCCCGGTGTTAGACATCTTAGCTCGGGATCTGGTAACAACAGGGCTCCTAACCGGCTTGGGCGCTATCTTTCAAGTTTTTGACTTAAACTCGAATTTGCTAGACCTGGACATTTATTTTTTATTAATATACTTTAAAGAATAAATGAATTAATTAATATACATATGCAAGAATGTAGATATGCTATCACACAGATGCAAATGGGGATATTGACCAATGATTTAAAAAAAAACATCCAATGGAGTTGTATTAAAAGATAATGTTCTTTAAAATATTCTTTACAACCTAAAGACATAACAGAAACTTCTAATGGTTTAGAAACCTTGATTCCTAGTGACTGAATCTAAACTACTTTCTAATGGTTTCAGAAAACATTGATTCCTAGGGACTGATCCTAAACCAGTCTTCTTGTCTTAGTGGGGCAGACGATCTTGTCTTCCAGGGCTAGAATTTTCTTTCGAGCTGCCTTCAACTCGGCCTCTAAGAATGCAATTCTGCTTCCAGCACTTTGCAGGCGATCCACCATTTCCCTCTCTCTTTCTTGGAAATCTCGGTGACATACTTCCAGGCGAGCCGAAACAGCTTCCATGTAAGCAGTTGTTTCAGGGTCAGGTTCCGATGGTGCTGGTTGAAGGACATCGGAGCTTCATATTGGATATCCTTATTTTTCTTCATTTGGCTAGCCACATACCACCTGGTTGCTCTATACTTCTTGGTTTCCTTACTTTCTGGCTCGATTTCGAAAACTGGCTTCACCTCTCTATTTTCCCATATGGCTCGGATTTGATTCAGCTTGAATTCTTTTGCTGCTAGGATTTTGGTTGGATCCAGATAATCAAGAGTGACTCGCTCCAAATTAGGCTTGACAGTAATATCTTGCAGCATACCATACTGTCTGATAACACTTGAGGGGTAATAACCAGTACAGCCGGTGAGTCCAATTAGGGGCACCGCCATGTATTCCTTGCAACTTAGGATGGCAACAGGGCTCTTGAACCAGCGAGCTTGCCACATCATGTCTTCAGGTGGCATGTCTTCAAGAATGGCAATTATATCCCATAGAGGATGATCATTTTCCATGTGGACCCTTTCAGCAAAAGATTGGATGAGATCATATTTCAGACTGATGAGGGATCCATTAGCCAATTCTTTTCCATAGTGCTTAATGTGGCTAGCAAACCAAACCATCAGTAAGTGCATGCTTGCTTTGAATTTGCCCCGTCCTTTAGTCTTGATGTGGTTCAGACTACGGACTTGTTCGGCTAGAAGAGCGGGAACATAGGATTTGCCAGCTAAATATTGAGAAACCAGCTCTATGACCCGGAAGTGGATGAACAAGTTGCCATTAGGGAAGAGGATGGTTGCAAAAGCAGCTACTATGAAGGCATTAACCCGGTTTTCTTCCCAAACTTCAAGTGGTACACTGAAAATGGCTCGGTTGCTTTTAAAGTATTCAGGGGTTCCAAACCAGTCCATCAGTGTGGTTAGCCGGATGCAATATTCATTGCAATCATTGATGGCTTCAATTATTGGCCCCTCTTGATCCCAAAAATTCTGAGATAATACGGACCGGGCTATGGTTGAAGTTCGGAACATAGATACCTTCAGAGGTAGGAGGTGCTTGGAGTAGTCTAGTGTACTCCTCAATGGTCGGGCTAAGTACATGCTGACCCAAACGGAAGACAACTTCTTCAGGTTCCCATAGATGAGTGAGGGCTCGGAACATGGTGAATGGAACATGGATTTTGGTAGGCTGAGGATTGGGCCTAACCTATCCTCAATGAATGATTTTTGGACCGGACTAAAACTCTGACAAACCATCGGTCCAGTAGGAGCATTGGATCTTTGAAAGGTTCCACTCGATTTTCTCTAATAAGGCGAGCCCATAAGCTACCGCTACTGTCGGTTTCAGTACTTGAAGACATCATTTTCTGGAAATTTTTATAAAGTATAAGCTAATATTTACAAAATTTTTGATTTTTTGATAGCTTTTATATTTTTTAGAATTTTCTTTTTTTTTTTAAGTATTTACATATGTTCATTTATATTTCAACTCCATTTTTTAGAAAAAGTTGGTCATATCCCATGCTAATGAATGCATGATTTGGTAAGGTTCTATAGGTCCCCGATTTAGTGGTACTAAACCGGAGTGGGAGGACATTTCTTGATCTAGAGGGTGGAAAGCCACAGCCCCCGGACCTTACTTCGTCCTCCTCGCTTAGGCTCTTAAGACGGCCCTGGTACGACCGTATCTAGCACACAATCATGCTAATGCAAATGCAATGCAAATACTTAAATAAATAAATAAACAAACAATCAAGCTTTTGCCTTCTATTTTACATACCTGCAAGGTTAGTATATATTTACAAAACAATATTCAAATAATATACAAATAATCATATATTCACATGGTAATTTACAAAAAATGAGCAAGGATAAATTTAAAATTTAAAATTCCTAAGTGGCTAGCCCTCTCTTTTTTTTAAAAAATTTAAAATCCCCAGTGGAGTCGCCAAGCTGTCGAGCCTGGATTTTTCCACTATCTGGTTCATTTCTCCTAACCCGATTCACATTAAACCCGAACCCATTTAACATGAATCCTCGACTAGGGGTTAAAAGAAATTTTAATTTTTGAAAACTTTTTAGAGTCGCCACCGATATAAATCGGGAAAAAATAAAAAGCTAGGATCAATGGGTCGGTTGATCCTAACTTAGCTACTAGTCTGCGAAAATTTGATTTAAAAACCAAACTTTTAAAACCAGATATCATGGATTCGGGGCTAACCTATTAAAACCAAATGGTTACCACTTTTGGAATTTTAAACTTATAATTTATCCTTTTCATACTCAAAAACTCAAATGAAACAAAACAAATATTTATGAGTCACATTTTTCTATTTTTTTTTAGAATATGAATATCAACAAAACATCTTATATTACAAAATATTTATTCACAATATTAAAAAAAAAATTTAATTTTTTAATGTTCTCCCCGTAGGTGCCTACGTACTCGCTAATCGAGATCAGACAAAACGTAGTTTTTTGAAAAGAACCTTAGTTTGTGATCAATTTTACTTTTTGAACTCTTTTCACTTTAAATTCATTAAATTTTGAATTTTATGAAACCATTTTTTATGATCCTATGATCTAATCAATTGATTTTCATTTCAGAAAATGCAATTTTTCTAAGTCCAAAATCATTTTTCTTTAAATCATTTTATGATAATTCAGGCTAATTTAATGCTACATGAAAAATCAATTTTGATTAAACTTGATTGAATATTTCCATAGCTAATTTAATGCTATATGAAAATATTTTGATTGAAAACTTTTGGATGACTATTTTCATAGCTAATTTATGAAAATAATTTGATGAAACTTCGATTATTTTTCATAGCAAATTTATGAAATAATTTGATGAAAACTTGATTATTTTCATAGCAAATTTATGAAAACAATTTGATGAAAACTTGATTATTTTCATAACAAATTCATGAAAACAATTTGATGAAAATTTGATTATTTCTCATAGCAAATTCATGAAAACAATTTGATGAAAACTTGATTATTTTCATAGCAAATTTATGAAAACATTTTGATGAAATTTTATTATTTTCATAGCAAATTTACGAATATAATTTTAATGACTTTGATTATTATTTTCATAGTAAATTTATGAAAAAAATTTGGTTGAAAACTTTGAATATTATCTTCATAGCAAATTTTGAAGATAGTTTTGATACAAACTTGATTAATATCTTCATAGCAAATTTATGAAGATAATTTTGATTGAAAAACTTGATTAATATCATGATTCTAAAAAATATTCAACAATAATTCTTTCATTTTCATTCAACTCGTTCATCATTCACAAATTCAATTTTTTATTCAAAAAATTCATTCTATTTCATTCAAAAAATTTCATTCCTTTTTATTCAAAAACAATTTGGTTTTGGAAAACCCATTTTGTCATTTTTATTTATCATTTTATTTATTTATTTTTTTAAATTCAATAATCATCACATACACTCAAAATATATTCAAAATATATCATATCAAAATTATATTACAAATATAATACATTAAAATTATTTTTCATACATCATCTATACATTTCAAAATCAATCCATGTACATAAAATATTCAAAAATATAAGAAATTACTAAAACAAGTAAATTTATATGAAAAATAATTATTTTAATTTATTTAGATTTTTTAAATTTTTTTATGAATTTTTACTATTTTTTTCCTATTTTCCAAAATTAAAAATATAATAAAAATATAATAAAATAATGCGGACTGACCTGGGCCGTTAGATCTTCTCGGATCAGATCTGGATTGTCTGATCTGATTACTTAATCAGAGCCGTCTGATCACTTGTCTTTAAATCTGGAGCGTTGATTAGCTTGATCAACTCTGAGCCGTCTGATCTAGATGATCGAATATGGGCCGTAGGATCTGGGCTGACTGTTGACCGTTGACCGACGACCGATGACCAACTACCGTTGACCGACGACCGGCTGGGTTGGAGTTCGGATTTCGGGTCGGACTTCGGGTATCCGTCGGGCGAGGAAGACAATGGCGTGACCTTCAAGAGCTTCGTCGTCCACCTGTGGTGGCTGTCGAAGCTCCTGGGGTTGTCGGCCCGATGCCTGTGGGAGAGCTACAGCTGCTGGTGGTGGTGGTTCACTCCCAGAACCACCAGAATTGGCGTTCGCATGGTGGCTGACGGCAGCGAAGATTTTAAAAAATCCAAAAAAAATTTGCAGAACTTGAATTGAACAATTCGAACAATTCTAAGCACACTCGATTAACAAGAACAAACTCCTAAAGCTCCTCAAACACTCAATTTGGATCAAGTTTGATCCAATAACCTCGAATTCGTGATTTTCTCACTCAAACCCTCTAATTCGAAAATTTTCGAATACTCTCAATCACTGAATGATTTGTGCAATTGATGTGTGCCTTTTGCTCATGGATCACCCCTATTTATAGATCCATGGTTTGATTTCAGTTACAACTTGCATTTAATGAGATCCCAATTTTTTCGCAAAAAAATTAAAACTGAAAATTGGAAATCGATTTGTTGTAATCGACGAAATTGATGAAAAATAACTCGAATATTCGATCCTATCTCTGTATAGGATCAAATTAATTGCCCAAATTCATCAAATTTGGTCGGCCACCATTGATGAACCTTCAAGCTTCCATAAATTTCGCAGTTTTTCCCCAAATTTCAACCGACAAATTGAGACTGTTCGACTTGATTTAATCCAACATTCAATGCAATACAATTTATTCCATGCCGACTATCAATCCACATAATCAATTTTGAAAAAAAAAAATAATTACACACTCAAATCGTGATCCAAAGTGTGGTTTGGGTTGATTTCGAGCAAAAATAAGTACAAGAAAAATTTCAAAAATTTGCATCCAAGCCAGTTTGAACCTATGACCTATGGCTTGGGCAAGGGTCTGGGTCAGTGGTCTTAACCATTAGGCCATTGGCCTGTGCCTGGTTGGGTTTGACAAATTTTTATTTTAAGGCTAATTCAAAATTCACTTAATTAAACAAAATAATTTTTTGAAAATTTGTTTAATTATCTTTATGAACATTTACAACAAAAATATATTATACCAAGCTCAGATAATTAAAATTTTTATTTTTCTATTTATTTTATTTATTTATTTCTATTTTTTTATTTTTATTCAAAAATTCTTATTTTCTTCCTATTTACCTATATTTTCTTCTTTTATTTTTATCTTTTCTTTTTATGTTTATTTTTATTGAGCTTGAACAACACTAATTTTTGTTATAAACTTAGAGCCCTAAATTTGAGCAAAAATTGGGTGTCTACAGGCTGTTATCGTGCTCTGACATGGGTCATGTTCCTTCCTAAGAACCCAAATCGCTCAAGGAATACGACTCTAGGTTCAAAGTTGAGCCAACCGAATGCTTTGGGCGGGGGCCCGAGGACTAGCAGTACAAGATCATGGATCTTCATCAACGATTCCCTAACCTTCGATACGGAGGGGTAAATCCGTTCTATATATGGTTTCCGGATAACCATATATATTTGTGAAATCACATGATTATTGCATAACATGCATAGCATATGCGTGGAATTTAATTGAACTTGTTTGAAATCATAGTGCAAATGAAAAGGAATACCTCACTAAGCTAGTTGTGGCTTATACCCCCATAGATTTTTATTGAAATAGGTATACCCGTGGCTCTATTCAAGGATCATGATATTAAGGAAGTTAAAGATGGATTTTAAACTCTTGTGGAGGCGATGGGAACATAGGATGAAGTTATTTTATAAATTCCTTATATGTAAGGTATACTATGTTAGTATTTGGAGATTCCTAAAGGAATATATTATATAGATTTAGAGACAATAGCGGGGGTATGCCCCTAAGATATGTAAACAATCATGTTTATGTTTTATGATAAGTATTCTCTTTGTCTTGTCACTCGATCATTATCAATGTAAATTGTGCTACTCTGATATGTGCCATTGGTTGTGATGTACGCCTTGTACATGTTATGGAAGTCTTTGCATGACTAAGGTAGTCATACTTAGGCTTTAGTATTGTGTACAGCGGACTGTATGTTTAGCGTATCCTCGAAGTGTGACAGCTTTAGTCGGTGTTACCAAGTACCTAGCTTAAAATGCTAGTTTGTCGAGTCAGAGAGGATGTCACTATCCTCAAAAGCTTAGGATGAGTCTGATAGAGTTAGACTTGAGCCTAGCGGGTTTGCCCTAAGCTCTAGATGAGTCGGACTGGGCTTGAGAAGCCTATATATCTTATAATTAACCATCAACACTTGTCCTCCATAATCTCATGATCTGCAAGTCTACAAAAGGAGTCATACCAGTAGGCTATGTGAGCAGAGTCCGAGTTCTGGAAAGGATTTCAATCATGAGCATTGTGCTTGGTATCGTCGAATTGTTGTATTTTATTGGTAGCCAATTAAGATGGCAATAATAATTAGCTGAGGTTCAAGATAAATGTGACCTCACTATTAAGGTGAGATTAGGCTAGTTAAGGTTTTTATTTTCTTAAGCTAAGTGATAATTGTGTGGTTCTCTAGCAAAGGCGGGCAAAATTCATTGGATAAAGGAGCAATTAGAGCCGATCACCACAAGATCGCATGGACATGGTCATTTCCGACTAATTAAATCAATATATGGTGATTATTTGAGCAATGCACTTTGAAACCCGAGTAATCTATCACATTATTGTTCAAAGTGTGCTACAAAAGTCACGTAGTTTCAAATTGGGCACGATTAGGTGTGTTTAACCATGTGTCGTGGATTTATTGGGTGGCCTACTGTTATGTTTGTACTTTGTCAAAGTTACGATGTGCTACGATATTAATTCCTATCGTAGTATCAAGGTAGGGGTTGATCTAATTGTTGTTCATGGAAGTTGATTCCTAATAGGTATAAATTATCCTATTCATTTAGGGATTATTTGAGTTTGATTTGTAATTATTTTGTTAATAATCCTATAAACTTAGCACTTATTATCTTTATTTGTTAATCTTAGATCCACAAAGTATGAAAAGCTAAGATATAGCAACAAGATCAATAAATGGATGAAAAATGGGAGATACGTCCTTAAGTGTCACGCCCCGAAGGGTATCCTAAACGTGGCAGTCCGCTGTACACAATATTAAAGCATAGGAATGACCGCCTCAGTCATGTGAAGGCTTCCATACTATGTACAAGGCGTCTAACACATAGAAGAGACACATTGGAGAGATACATTTTATATTGATACAACTTGAGTAACAATGTAAAGAAAATACAATTCACTATACTTCAGATACAAATCACTATACTTCAAATACAAATCACTATACTTCAAATACAATTCATCAAAAGATTTCACTAAACAATCTATTACAAAGCAATTCACAAAAATTAGCTAGTATCTTCGAGCATTTTTACTTCCTACCAAAATCCTGAAGTTGCATTCGACTCCAACCGTCTCCGTCCCCAAGTAGCATTCTCCCGTCAACCTGTTTATTCAAACATCTATTGTGGTAAAAGCTACACTAACTTAGTGAGAGTTCCCTTAATTTCGTACCATAACAAGTAAGTTATAATTCATCCATATGCTATGCATGAACAAACACATGAGCAGACAAGCATATGACTTTTCGGTAGCCATATGTGAATGGATTTAAGCCCTCCATTCGTGGTTAGGATAGTCCATAAGACATGCAACCATAATTCCAATATTGAGTGGGATGGTCCATAAGTCATGTAACCATAATCCCGATCTCTTTCTCTTAATTATACAACATCTGTTGTTTTATTGTAGTTTTATGTGCCTACCCCACATCTATTAACTTAAGCAATCTCGCATCCTTAATGTTAACAAGTCCTCCTTGCCTTCCGCTCATATACTTTTGTCCCACCAAAGGTATATCAACAATGCAATGTGACCCAACACGTGATATGCATGCACAGTTTATTCATATAATCGTGGCATATTAATTATGTAGGTTAAGAGCGATCATAGAGAATTTCGGACAATTCAAGTCTATGCTAACTCATGCAATGATTTTACAACAAGTCTCACCTCGATATACTTATCATTCATTCAACCAAGATTATACCACAACTCATCACAATTTTATCGTTTCCTAATTCTAGTGGAACTAGCTATAAACACAAGCAAGGTAACAAAATAAGAGGAAAATTCACTCGGCCATTGGATCACCGGTCTCTTAGTAAAAGTAATCCGGTTGTAAGGAATCGTCGATTTCGGGTCTCCTAAAAAGGAAGAAATACCCTAATAAGTATTTCATCACTTAACTAAATCAAACTATCTCATACAAACTATCAAATTCGTAATTCTCGTCCTAAGCAGAAATTCCAACTTAAAACAACTATAACTTGGTCGTTTTAACTCGGAATTTAGCAAATTATATATCGATTTCTATCTACTTCGAAAGATCTATCTAATTCTAATAGTATATTTAATTTTTGAAAACCTTGAAGCTTCGAAAAAGGTCCTATCAGTTCTGATCAGTAGCGAAGTTCATTCCGAAAAATAGTTTTGTGAATGTTTGTAATTTTTCTATTATCCAAAGCAAGTATACATGCAATATGAATAAGTTACTACCATACATGATATGTCATGAGATATATATATTATATATACACACATTTTCTTAATGGTATTGAACAAAAGGAATTTTTAGAAAACTTTTTCTTTATAAGACTTTATGAAAAATTAACTTAGAAATTAGTTTTGTATTCTTGACAATCCTTACTTGTTTTTATAGAAAATTCCTTAATAAGATTTTATTCTGTTAAAATTAAGCCTTCATTATGTATATTTCTAAGGTCTTTGTTTTTGTCAATAAAAACTCCCATTTTCACTTTTAAACATGTTTTTAAAATTGGTTCATCCTAAAATCTGAATTTTGTAAAATTGTTCTTGAGGTGATTCCTTTAAGTAAAAATCATTTGATACTTAGAAAATTAAGGCTCACCATACCTAGCCACTAAGGACTTCATTTCTTTAATAAAACTTCTAATTTGAGTTTGAAAAAATGGGTTCTCATGCCATTACTTATTATTACGAATTTCTTAAAATGACAACAACTCAAATTTTCCTATTATTATTTCTACTCCTTATTCTACATGTTTTCTTAGCAAATCTCTTCTTAATTTATAAAAAATCATTACTTGATGATACCTATGACCTAAACTCTTCATTTTTCATATAAAACACAAGTTTTGGAGTTGATAAATGAATTTTTAAGGCATGGTTTTGAAACCATCCGAATTTACAAAATTTGGATAAAAACTCAAATTACATTTTTGTAATCTCTTCCTATTTTTGAGAATCTCTACTAGTAGATCTACCATTTACTTATCAAAAACATCTCCTATTGATATCTAGTCCATAAGCCTTCCATTTTCTAAACAAAACTTTCATTTTTATGTTGAAAAATAGGTTTTCAAAATTGGTCTTAGATTAGATTCGAATTTACAAAATTTATTTTTGGACATATCTTTTGATAAAATCTATCTAAACTTATGAAAATTCATCCTTTACATATCCTATTTAGAGCCTTCCATTTCTTGAATAAGATCTTCATTTTTGAGTGTGGAAAATATGTTTTTAAACTAGGCCTTGGCCTAATCCGAAAATAAGATTTTTATTTTGAAAATAAACTTTAGAAAATCACCTTTGATTCTTGTAAAAAAAAGTCTTGATGATATACATACATTAAGCCTTCATTATCTCAAGTAAAAATTTCATTTTGACAGTTGGAAAGTGGTTTTTAAATAGTGGTTTTGCCTAAATACGAATTTCACCATTTTTGTTTGTGTTCAAAACCAAGATCTACACTTAATATGAACATAAATATAAAAAAATCCATGGTAGTAAACTATAAACTCATAGATCTAAACTTTACTCATCAAATCATTCATTCATGTTATCTATTCTCTAAGCCCTTCATTTTAAATGAAAAATACACATTTTGAAGTTGAAAAATAACTTTTCTAAATATGGTTCCCTTTTTGTCCGGATTTTCAAAATGATTTTTGTTGAAACTAAAATAGATCTTGAGCTTTCTAAAACCTTTCTACTATCATCAAGCTATTAGAAGTTATTTAAGAAAATAAATAAAAAGTCTAATACATTTATGAACCTAAAATAACTAAATCTAGTTATAAATGCATGAACACTATGATGGTTATGTGAATAATGAATATATGCATAAAATCATTAGTAATAACCAAATAATAACTCATATAACAAGATCTAAAGTATAAACAAAATCAAAGCTACAAAAAAAGTTGGATCTACAAAATATAACTACTTTTAGCAAGAAAATAATAATGATACAAGAAAATAATCATGGATAAGAGGAGTGTTTCATTTGGCATCATCATCATTAGCTTTTAAGCTTATGGAAGGTCATTTGATGCATTGAAACTCTCACTATACCTTACCTATATCATTTATGGAAGCTTAAGAAGAAATTTTACTTAAGGAATCTTCAAGAATGGAGTGTGGAAGTAATTTTTTTAGATGAGGTAGCTTGTATTCTTGCAAGAGAAGAACAAAAGAATGAAAGAGAGAAAAAAGAGAGCCAAAAAGGTAAGGAATGGTAAAGGTTTGAAGGTGTAAATGAGAGAGAGAGAGAGATAAAATGAGTTAAAGACACATTAAATGAAGAGAAAAAAAAAAAAATGGGCAGCCAAGACAACCCCAAAGCTGGCATGAAAATGAGTAAGAGAAAGAGAGAGGTTTGGTTAGTTTTTGACTTGAAAATGTAATGTGTAATTAATGTGTAAGTGTAGCTTCTTGAAGAAGAATTGAAAGAGGGTTATTTTAATTAATTTATGGAGTATTTCAAGAGTCAAGGCAGCCATAAAGAAGTCAAAATCTGCCATGAAGTGATATAATGAAGTGTAAAAATTGAAGTGAAAAAGAAGTGATATGTGAAAGGTATACTTAAAGATATGGGTTGTAAAAGTATATTCTTAATAAAATAAAATAAAAATAATAAAAATATAGAAAAGTTATTCCAAATATTTGTAATTAAAATAACATAATTAATAAATTTATTTTAGTGAATTATCAAATAAGTTACCGGTATGATCAAAATACGCGAATATGAGCTATAAATGATATTTTTATAACCCGAAAAATTCTAAAAAATTATTTTATGAAAAAAAAATATTTTTAAAATATTAAATTAATTTATTTTATTTTTAGTATCGGGTCTTAAACAGAAACTGATCCTATAAAAACCCGAATCGAACTAAATTTTGAAAAAACAAAATTTTATATAAATATAAAATATTTATCTAAAAATATAAGGGTTTATAAAAATAATAAAATTGTATAATGAATAGTAGTGAGTAGTACCAAAAGACTAGTTAATTACCGGTAGTAATGAAATATGAATATAATTGCCAAAATCAAATAATTCTAGTTATTGAAAAATTATAAAAATGATACTTTAGAAATCCTTATAAAAATACGATTCTAACGGTACTAAGGGTATATTTTTGATATCTCGAGCCCTGGGGCATGCTTTTCAAAGTTTGTATTCGAACGGGTTCGAATAGGTAAAAAATTACCAATCTGATATTTTATGCGAGCTTATATTACTACGAGCTATTCTACACACTTAAACTACACCTCGGCCTCTAGGGTTAAGGACGCGAGATTACCGGACTTAACTGCTATATTCCACTTAGGGTTTCCGGGTGATCTTCCGGTTTAGATCTTTGCCAATTTGGAAACTGACGTTTTATGTTTATACAACATATTTAGTTTGAGAAATTTATTTTAAATTTTATTTTTGTAAGTATTTAATATCTCTTAACGTTTCGAGAATTATTGAGTTAGGTTTTATTTTCGAAGGTTAATCATTATTTACTTTTTAATAATTTATTTTTGGGCTCTTTATTACCTGATTTTATAAGTCAGAGTTACGTATAGAATTTGTCGTATGTAGTGGTTTTAAAGACTATTGAGTTTTTTTTTATTTTATTTTTAAGGATCTCATTTTTCTCAAGATTAAGGAATTTCTGGATTCGTTCTTGATTTGAGACTAGTCGAAGTTCGGTTTTAACTTGGAGAGATTTTTAGGGTTTATTTTCAAAGTTCATTTTGGAATAATTTACGGAAATTTTTAGGGGCTTACATTAAGAGCGGGCATGGATAAGAATTAGCAAATAGTTGATAACGCAACAAGGAATGCAGCCTTGCTTTGTGGAGAAAATCAATTAAATGTGAAGAGCTCCAAGGCTGAATGCATCACTTGAGGCATAAGCGTGTTTAGAAGATCATGAGCTCACAATTGAGAATTTCATAGAAAATACAGCCGTGTTTGAACCAGTATGTCGATCCAAGAAATGTTCACAGTCGAGAACACATTAAGGTGTGTGGTCGCAGGTCTTGTTAGATTTCGGGCGTCTGACATGTTTGTTGTTATTTTTTAGCTTTTTGCCACATCAACGTCCTTTGTACTAAAAATATTTACTTGTCACGAAACCCTAAAAAGAGCATATGAAATTAGTCAAAGAATATCAAAGAACATTCCTTTTGTACATTTTTTTTAGAGTACTCTTAAAGAGGGGTTTGATAGATTTTGCTTCTAATTGTGCATTTTACAATTACTATTAGACCTCATTACCTTCAATTCATTAAGGATCATGATTTGGTCATCTTATCTCATCTTCAATACTTCTCTAAATATTAATTTGTGTTGTTACATATATGGAGGAGTAGTTGAATCAGCTTGAGTCTTGTGGATCTTTAAGTTGAATTCATGTAACTCACTTGTTCTTAAATTGAATTAATGTTGATTTCTTAAATTCAATAGCTTAAGCTTAATGGATCTTGAATTTGTATAGTGCACGACATGGACTCATGTCTAATTTCATTAAAGTAGATTGAGAAATCATTTAGATCTAAGCTATTGATAAGCATTGCTCATAATATCTAGAGATAGCGTAGTGAAATCCTTTTGCAATGTGATTGTTTAATCCTTGAATTCTAGTTCTTAATGCAATTCTAAATTGCTAATGGTTAAGGAGATATTCCAATTGTTAAACTTAAGATTAGAAGTTGATGATCTCGAGAGAGGCTTCAACGTATCCTTGAGAATTTTCAATTAAAGAAATCTATACAAAAACTTATTGAGATTCTATTGATTTACATGAATAAACCTAAGGTGAAGCATGATCAAAGTGCCTTTGAATTGAGATATCTTAATTTTCTTATGTACCCTATTTTGACAAACTAGATAATAAGAAAAAGGTGAATAAAAGCAATTGCTAGATCTATCTACTATGCTGCAATGACAAGTGCACTTGCCTATGAAACCATACTTAGATAAAGATTAGAAAAGAAAAAAAAAATTTAGAACTCAATGCAATGAACGATTAATTCCATTTTTTGTTAAACTATTGTGTCAATAAAAAAAATATTGAAATTGCTCCAAGCAGTGAGGTTTTTGCATCACATTTGTTCTAATTGTTAAGATCATTTGAAGGAAAATTCTTCGAAGTTTCGCATCCTTTTTTTTTTTTTTCAAATTTTCACAAAATATTAGGTAAGATTAGTAGTAGTTCATCTCTTACCTATTCAAATCCCACTAATGGGGTTGCACCTAAGAGGGATGCCCCCCCAACATCAATAATGACATAAGGTTTTGATTGTACAAGAGAAGGCCATAGAAACGGTAGAGAGATAGCTGGATCCCCATTGAAAATTATTTCTTTGACTTATAGGTTGTTAAAGGTGTCTACATTCCTATCGAAGATATACAAAGAGACATGTACACTGGTTGTCAATGTAGAGGCAGGGTACTCCATAGACATTTGTTGTACTTCTTTTTCTAAGAAATAGTGGCTCAAGACCCAACCGCATTGAAAGTGAAATTGTGGAGGAAGAATTAATGATGTTACTTTGAGAGGACGCTAGATGACTATTCCATCACTATGCCAAGAGAAAATGAGTATATGACTTTGTTATACGAATAGAGGTTTTACATATACTTGAAATGCCTAAAATTTGACCATTCTTTCCCCTTTCCAATTTTAGCAGAATCTTCAATTATTTCTATGGGAATCCTTGTCATCTAATGTTAAAGTCCTAGCATTTGCTCCTTGCTTTTGAGGTGTTGAACCAAAATTTGTGTAGTAGCCTGACCTAGGGATGTAAACGGGTGGGTCTAGGACGGGTCATTCTGTCCCAAAACTTGGCCCGATTATAAAAGGGTATCCCAGAACCCGACCCGACCTGATTTTTAGGAAACCCGACCCGATTATATCTACCAATCACTGACTTACCTATTATTTGCTTTTGGGCTATAACTAACCTAACTAAACAAAAATAATACATACGCCAATAAATGAAAATATAGAAACCAATTATACCATGATAAGTTTTTTAGAAAATTTTTTAAGATGCTACATCAATAATATTTCAAAAACTTCTATTCTAATAAAATTTTTCAATTTATTCGTTAACTATTGAAGAAAGATTCTTTGTATTTTTTTTCTTTAACTTTTTTATGATATCCATATTAATTAACATTAATATAATATTTTAAAAATAATAAAATAATATGTACATGCACATATATATTTTTTATTACTAATAAATTAACTAAAATTATAAAATTAAAAAAAAAAACAAGAAATGCTAAAAACAACTGTAATTGGACGACATAACATAACACCTAATGATCGACTTGTACAGCATCGACGCTTGGATATATAAGGCATGCAAATTATTTATTGAGGAACTACATGTAGAATTCCTTATCATAGATCTTGTACACAACACATTGGATAAAACTGGTCCTAATCATATTAATGTTCATAGAAAACCGATACTACTAATTCTACATGCTGGGAAAAATAATTAAAAAAAAAAAAAATCAATCAATTATTTTTACTCATGAGAATAAATAGACTTATTTATATTCTATCATGTGACGCAATACATGAATAAAAAAATGATTATATTAAAGCATTATTTAACTAATGAATAAGTAGATTGCTTAAACTAAAATTTTTAATTTTTTTTAATTATACCGGGTCGGGTTTTCCCAACGGGTTATGAGTATAACCCAAAACCCGACCCTAAACCTTATAGGGTTTGACCCTATAGGGTTTTTAGCAGGGCGGGCGGCGGGCAGGTACCCTATAACGACCCGCCCCGGTTGCATCCCTAGCCTGACCCCTTAATTAGTAAGATATTTTTTTCAATATGAGGGAGAAGGATGAGCATTGGATCAACTTTTCTCAAAAAGAAGGAAGTTAGTCTATTTAGTAGTCTTGACTCTCCATAAAAAATTGGAAGGAAAGATACATTATTGTTGAGCTCAATAAGGAACCACGTTTCTTTACTTGTTAATTAAATTACCAATTTGTTCCTAATGAATGGTTTATGTGCCAATGATGAAGAGACTACAATTGAGATAATCAAATTTGCGCACTAGTAGTCTAAAATGGGCCTATTTCCCATGCACACGCAATGTCTTAGCATTTTTTCAAGAGAAAGGCCCCCACTATATTCCTTGGGTTTATTTCAATGAGACAGAGATTGATGTGAAATGTATTGCTCGATTATTCATGTGTTGCTCGATTGGAGGTTGTGTGAGGATTGGGTGAGTAGCATGTTATGGGATAGGGGAAACCTCTTAAAGCACACTTAGTGATGGTCATTTGTGATTACAATATTATTAACTTTATCCTTTCTTTTCATTCATTGCAAGCAATAGCAATATCGAGAAAAATTTAGGCCTTTGAAAAGCTTCATCAATCTAAATATGTGAGGAGCTAATTGAGTAAATAGTGCTCTAGGCTTGTAGATTCATGAGAGGAATGACGTTGTGCCTACAAAAGTTAATGATGTAGAGAACTTAGAAGAGGAAGACTCTTAGGATGGCAAAGTTAGAGGATATTTGATGAACTTAGGAAAGGTGCCATATTTCAGTTGGGAAGGATGTGAGAGTTGAGGCAAGGTAATTGGGCCAAGGACCCAATTGACTTAGAATCAGTTGATCAAGGGAAGAGGCTTTATCGACAGAAGACACTCATTTAAAGAGGATGTTAGTTTCCTATTCATTATGCGAGTGAGTGCCTTATTATTAAAATTTGTAATTCTTATGTTCTATTTTGTTGATTTTGTATGTGCTTGCAAAAAATAGAGAAACAAATACAACACATAGGCTTTAAGGGCATTGTGTGAAAGAGAGAATTGGTTGAAGGGAATGCTAAAGTTGCCGACTAAATTAAGATGACTAGAGAGGTAGGTCTTTAACTAGTTTTAGCTGTTTGCTCCATTGTAAATGTGATGAATGTCTGGAGAAGTGGTGATGTTAAACATATAATGCAGTAAAAGCTAAGGGAAAAGGATGACCCATTCAGTTAACTACAAAAAATGTAACTGTGTGAGATAAGGCCTAGTAAAAGGTAGATTTGTTTGAAAAGGATCTAGCTAGGGAGAGGTGGTACAGGATGAGGAGTGACATTCTTTGGGTGTTATAAACTAGCAATTATCTTATGATGTTCAAAAGTTTGGGAGCCTATGCAAAATGCTCAGCTTAGCTGAAGAATAATGCTAAGAAGGCTTGTGAGAAAGAGAAGGAGAACTCCAAGCTAGTAAATTGACTAAGGATGTCCAAGCTTTGATTGCTCTAGACAAACCATTCCTTGGGTAGTTAAGGAAAAAGTGCTTGTAGATTACTCCTAGAGCAACGAGTGGGTAGATAAGGACTAGCATAATGTAGGATGTTGTCGAGGTTGTAGTTATTGACTTCCACAATAAGTGAACATACAAACATATTGTTTGGGAAGTATGGGAGCATTTCCTTGATTCTGACCAAGGTAATGGGTCTACTAGAGTTGATTTCATCGAGGAAGGTCTTCAAACAAACTCAAGCAAATAGGTGATTAAGTAGACTTTGTGGAGGATGCCCTAAGAATGTCGATAAGCTTACCTATCCTTATCCCAAGTAGTTGTCCCTATAGGTGACAAGGTAGGCTTGATAAGGATTTTATTGAGCCCATCCATCCCGTCTCTTAGTAGTTAACTCTTGCGGACTTCTCATTAGACCCTAACGCCATTATTGGAGAAAAAGGGGAATGACCCATGATATGTCTAGTGGTGATGTTGTAATGGCAAAGGCTATCCCTTTTGATGGGGTCTCAAGTGATCCTCCTCTTGCATCAATTAAGCTTTTCAAAACTAAGCAAAGGGAAGTTAAGGACCTGATTGATGAATTAACCCAGCATGTAAGGATTAATTAGTGGGTTGTAGTATGGCCATTCGGTTTATTAATTAGGAAATTCCTTATACACTATTTATGTTATTGACTTCTTTTGTAACTTTTAATCAGTACACTAGTTATCATTTAGTTTGTAAAGTACCAAGCTTTCTTTCTTTTTTAGCTATTTTTTTTTATCTTTGTCTCGTATTTATGTAGTGATTTCATATACATAGATTTTAACCAATTCTCCACTATATGTTGAGAATAACTTATTGTGTTTGCTAGTTGACACGCTTTTTAGTTAAGTAATCAAATTCACTTGCTACAATAATGTTAATCTAACTTGATTTAATCGAGCAATTTTAGAAGATAGGCTCACAATCTCATGCTTTGAGATTTATGCCTTGTGTATCTTATACACTTGGTATTTGTACCGTGTAATCATGATGAACCTAAGATACATGCCATAACATTAATCTATTTTCCAGCATGAAAGGCACATGGAAGGCCCTCCCCTAGCCATTGGATTTAAAAATTATTGCATATGAAGGTCAGGGTTTGGCAATGGATCTTCTTCCAAAGATTTGGTAGAATTGCAACATATATCAAGCTAATCATGTTTGAATCTATAAATAAGAGGTAATAGTTATGCATTGTCTCCATCACTTAGGCTTGGGTTACTTTCTTCACTTAGAAAAATCTTTAGTGGGATTTCTATGGAAATTACCATTTCTTGTGATTTGACAATGCTCTCTAACTTGAGAGATCAAGTTCTTGGTAATGTTCATTAACCTTCTTGAGGACTCATGTTCAAAATAATATCATTTGATTTTGGTAGCTGCACCAATGTTGCAACAACAACACTTATAGAGAAATTGCAGCTTGTAACCATATTGGTTGCATTAGTTTAATAACAAGGGTTCCTTTTACGTTACTAAGCAGGTGTCGGTTCCTATTTTTTATCTAATATTGTACTGATGAGGTGGTTTATGATGTAGTTCCTATGAATGTCTCATATTTTATTGGGTCCTCTTGGTTATGATGAACTGTGAATCACAATGATAAAGACAATACTTATTTCATGTTATTCAATGGCAAGAGGGTTAAATTGTTTCCTATGAATCTCAATGCAGTGATAAACACATAGGGAGATGAATCTCATAAGAAAGAACCATTGGTTGTTGACACAATAGGTGGTTGAGAAGGAACTTGCCAATAGGTAACCTATGTATTTATTGAATGTGATACAAGCTTTGGTGATAGTGAGTGATTCTCTTTTTCTGGATGAAGTTCAATGATTATTGAATCAATTTACTATAGTTTTCCTGAAGAGCTTCCTAAGGGGTTACGTCCTTTTAGACAAATTGAGCACCAAATTAATTTAGTACTTAAAGCTAGATTACCTAATAGGCTAGCCTATAGGATGAATCCCGAAGAGACTAACAAGTTGAAGAAACAAGTGGATGAATTGCTAGAGAAGGGGTTTGTATGTGAAAGCATGAGTCCATGATTGGTGCCAGCATTATGATACCTAAGAAAGACGGTAGTTGGGGGATGTGTGTGGATAGTAGGGTGATAAATCACATTACTATAAAGTATATGTATCCTATACCATGACTTGATGATATGTTGGATGAACCGCATGGTGCCCAGTTGTTTTCCAAGATTGATTTGAAGAGAGGTTGTCATCCAATAAGGATAAAGGTTGGATATTAGTGGAAAATGGATTTTAACACCAAACATGGTTTGTATGAATTGACAATGATGCCTTTTGGCTTATCCAATGCCCCTAATAATTTTTGAGATTGATCAATTATGTGTTAAGGGATTTCTTGCGAAAATTTGTACTAGTTTATATTGATGACATCTTAATCTACAGTTCGAATTTGGATAGTCATGTTATGCACTTGACTTCGATGTTCATAGTGTTGAGGAAGGAGAAGTTATATGTTAATTTAAATGTATTTTCTGTCAACATGAGGAGATATTTTTGGGATACATTGTATATAGGGAAGGCCTTCGTATTGATAAGGAGAAGGTTAAGGCCATTACTGAGTGGCCTATTCCTACTAACGTTTCTGAGGCTTGTAGTTTTCATGGACTTACTTCTTTTTAAAAGAGATTCATCGAAGATTTTATCACTATTGCAACATCTTTGATGGAGTTGACACAGAAGGGAAGTTCTTTTCAATGGAACCGAGTGGCTAATTGAAGCTTTGAGTTAATCAAGCAATAGTTAACTTAGTGCCGTTGTTAATGATATTGGATTTTTAAAAAGTTTTTGAGCTTGAACATGATTCCTCCAATGTTAGAGTTGTGTGGTTCTTATGCAAGAGAGACGTCCTATCACCTATTTTAGTGGGAAGCTTCATGGAGCAGCTTTGACTTATCCCGTCTATAACAAAGAGTTATATTGCTTGATCCATCTTTTACAGTATGACAACACTATCTTTTACCTAAAGAGTTCGTTATGTTCTCTTATTTTGAGTCCTTGAGGTATTTGAGGAGTCAAAGTAAATTGTCAAAGCAACATGCGAGATGGGTGGAATTCTTGGAGACATTTGTAATTATTATTAAGTATAAGAAGGGTGATACTAATGTGGAAGTTGATGCGTTATTTAGAAGACATGTTTTATTAAATTCTATGCAAGCTAAGTTGTTAGGTTTTGAGCATAGACTGGGGCAACATGTAGGAGATAGGGTGTTTGCACCTATTGTGGTAGCTTGTAATGAAGGAAGATTGGTGGGTGGTGTTTATATAATCGATGGCTATTTGTTTTGACATGGAAAAGGCTGTGTATTTCATATGGTTCTATGTGTGAGATGCTTGTTAAAAAGGCACATAGTGGTTAAATTTCTCGGCATTTTGGCAACCATCGTACTCTTGATGCATTGAAGGAGCATTTTTATTGTCTTAGCATGGTTAATGATATTCATAGAGTGATTGAGGGGATGTTCTACTTATAAGAGTGAAATAGCCATGAATTTCTTAAATTACATATTAATGTGTTATTGGAATGATTTATATATATTATATATATGTGTGTGTGTGCTTAGTTAATATAATTAGTGAATGTGTTATTTTATATGTGTATAGTATTATGAAATTAATTTTATTGTGTTGATATGTATAAATGTGTGTATTAGTGTAATGAATATGTGTGTCTTTTCAAATTAATATGCATGTGTTATGTTTAGAATTTAATCAAATTACTTTTGAATTGCTTAGAATTATGATAGAAATTTTGGCAAACTTTAAACCTACCTTTTGAGCCAAATACAACTCAAATTGATTTGAAATTTGCTAAATTAATCCTAGGACAAATATACCCTAATGGCTAAGTTTGGATGACAATTGACTTTGTTTAGAAATGTTTTTGACCTCTTTTTGGGCAACCCTATTTTCCATACGAATTTTCACTTCTTTTTTTTTTCTTCCTTTCTCATCCCAAATCTTAAACCTAAGCCAATATTTATTACAAGCTTTAGGATTTGAACATCATTCAAGCCAAGATTTAGTCATGTAGGTTTAATGCAAACTTTTCATTTATTTTATGTTCTATATTGTTGTTTGTAAATGTTAGAATAGAAATGATTTTGTTGTGATAATTGGTATGGGATTGATTTGGTGCATTGATGACGTTTGAATGAGATTATGTGGCTAATGGAGTAGTAGTCTTTTCACATATGAGTGTTGATGTGTGGGGATGAGTATTTTGGAAGATTGAAGATTGAAGATTGAGTATTTGAGTTGTGAATTGGAAGTGTGATTAGTGTTATGATGATTAGAAGTAGGATTCATGTTGTTAGGATAGTGTTTGGATCATAACAAGCTTTGGAAAGTTGGATTTAGTTTTGGGAATTTTGAAGAATGAACAAAGTTGTAATAAAACAGGGGAAATCAAAAACATTTTTGTATAGGCTAAAATTTGAACGTACGCCGGCATCTGGGGCTTCTACGCTGCAGGCTTATAGGCGGTGTTAGAAGCCAACAGGATCAAATTTCTTAAAGCCGATCGAACGCCGCCGGCTTTCACTGGAAAAGTCAGCCGGCGTTCCTTCTTTCACATTGTACGTCGGCTACTGGGATTCCAAAGCCGCCGGCGTAGGGTGAGAAGCTGCCAGCGTACATGGATACGCTGCGGTTTGTACCTCTCTGTAAACTTTTGGAAATTTGAATTTTGGATTCTACACCAGCTCAAAGCCGTCGGCGTAGAATCAAGGTAGCCGGCGTACCCTTGAACGCTGCCAGCGTTAGCAGTGTTGATTTTCAGAGTATCGAACACCGGTTCAAAGCCGCCGGCTTTGAGTGCCGGCGTATCCCCTGCGCTTTTGAATTTTAAAAACTTTCTTTAAAATTTTCCGAAGTTTGATATATGATCAATTAAGTATTTGTTGAGCGATCTAGGATATAATAGGATGTTTAAATGCTTATTATGACTTTGTTTATTTATTTGAATTTCTTTGATTTATTGTATTTTCAATTAGTTAATTAGTACTTAGGCTAAATGTGAAATTTAATATTGATTTAAACAGTGATAGATCCTCGCCAGTAACCCGTTAATTCCCGAGCTATCTCAGGTATGCAGTAACTTGCTTGTCTTTGCTAGGATAGGCATCAAAGTCAAACTACTTTAAATTAAGGAAAAATTCTATTTACATATGAGTGTTGATTGTCTTTGTTTGTCGTTGAATCTGGTTCGGAGAGCGACACCATGCTCAGATTGGGGGCAAGGTACTTTCTCATTATTGGATAGAGTTGTTTAGGAGATATGAGTATCCGAGCTGCTCATATCAACCCCCTGAGCGTCGTGATATGTTACTCAAGAACTCTAGTATTACGGGCTATACCGGAAGGTGGGGCTGCCTAGTCTGTATGAACAGTAAGGACCACTCAGGGAGGCGGACGTGATACTAGATCCTTGTTGTCCGGAGTTTGAATACTCCCGTGTTGTTTTGCTAACTAAAGACTTAATAATAAACAAGTGATTGTTGCATAATGCATTTAGCCTAAGAATGTGTGATCCACTTCGCATTTTGTATTCGTTACTTGTGTATTGGGCCTTTGGCTCATATTTTATCTATTTCAGGTGATGACTCCGATGAGTTCTATACGAGACTTTGAAGATTTTCTTGATGGGTTGGAGGATTAGAGATGACCATGGACTCAATGAAACCCTATGAATGTAATAGATTAGATGAGATTCTTTTTGGTTGATGATGTAATTATAGTGTTAGTTGAGTTGTGTTTTGAGGATTTTTGTTAAGGCTTGTAAGAAGCCTTTGGATGTAATATGTATATATATGTACGTGTTTAGCTATTTAGAAGTTAAGTTGTACTTCCTTTGTAAGATATGTTGGTAGTGTAGTAGTATAGTCTTGTCTAAGGTTAGAAAAGAAAATCTATATCTCCTATTGTATATTATCTTTATGGAATTAGATAAACAATTACTCAAACCATTCCTTCAAGCAACCTTACATATAATCTTAGGGGTTATATGTGGTTGAGGAACCGTTATTTCCTATTTCAAATATAGGGGTAATACCGGGTCTTTACAAAGAGGGCCAATAGTAGAAGTGAACCATAGGGCTTGTATATGCCATTACCCATTCCTACTAAACCATAGGTGGATTTAAGCATGGATTTTGCTTTAGGCCTTCCTAGAATTCAAAGAGGACATGATTGGGTTATGGTGGTAGCACATCGGTTTAGTAAAATGACATACTTTATTCCTAGCCATAAAACCAATGATGGGTTTATATTTCTAGTTTGTTTTTACAGGAAATAGTTAAGCTCTATGGCATTCCACAAGCTAATGTGTTCAATGGAAATGTTAAATTCTTAAGTTACTTTTGGAAGACCTTGTGATGGAGATTGGGTGCAAAGTTGCTATTTAGTACTAGTTGCCATCCACAAACAGATGGGCAAATTGAAGTTGTGAATAGAACATTGAGTTCATTTTTGCAAGCCATGGTTAGGACGAACTTGAAAGACTAGGATTCATGTTTTCTTATTGTAGAGTTTGTCTACAATCATTTAGTCCATGGTGTGATGGGCAAGTTGCCTTTTGAGGTAATTTATGGGTTTATTCCCAATACACCATTGGGTTTGCTACCTAAGGCTCCTATTATTGAAGTTAGCTAAAGTGGAATAGAGTATGCTTGCCAAATTTAGTAGCTTCATCAATAGGTGTATGATTACTTGCAAAAGAAAAATGATAAGGTAAAAAAAAGAAGAGAAAGCAAGACAACAGGTTGAGTTTAAGCCTAGTGATTTAGTGTGGATTCACCTTTAGAAGGATAGATTTTCTACAAAAAAGAGGTTAGAAATTAACACCCTGAGCTGATGGACCATTCAAGATCACTGAGCAGATTAATGAAAATGCTTATAAGGTCAAATTGCTAGATGATTTTAGAGGAACTTTAGCTACATTCAATATGGAAGACTTATCACTTTATTTTCTAAATGATTTAGATCAAGATTTGAGGGCAAATCTTCATAAGCCTAGGGGAGATGATAGGAATCAAGGTTCACTTGAACCAATTACTTGATCTAAAGTTAGAGGATTGATGATTTTAGCTCAGTGAATTATCATGGATGAGCCAAATGAAGGTAAGTCAGAGTATTTGCATGATTATGAGATGCACTTTCCTATGGGACATGGTCTAATGTGTTTGAGAGTGTTGGAAAGGAAAAATATGAAAGAAAATTCACCAATCTTAGAGTATATGGTTATAGCAAGGATAGTGGTTGAAACTGAGTAAGCAAACAAGGTCACAGACGACGACACCACCCTCCCTATGCCCACGTCAAAGACAATGCCTAAAGGCACAATCGTATGCAAGATCGGAAGAACATTGTTTACAAAGAATGAAGTCACAATTAAGGACACCACACTTGCCACGGTCGTGCCTAGGTCGGTACTAGTGCTATACCACAGCGTTTTAGGTCGTTTCAATGTTTGAATGTGAGATTTTTGTGGTTATTGGTGGCATGCCCTAACACACCGCTACGGGGGTCAAAGCGCTTTCAACCCTATTTATAAGTCGATTTTTAGTTTCCTATTTTATTAACTTTTTTTTTTTCACTTTTATGCTCTATACTTTCCCTTCCTGACTTACAGGACTATATAAGGGATATTGGGGTTATGTTAACATTAGTTAGCCAACTTTTGTCAATTTGATATCCTTTGTGTTACATTACTTCTTGAATGATATTGAGTTTGTTTCTCAAGATTGTTTTTTGTTGTTTTCTTCAATCATGCGTCATATATCGATTGTTAGAACAATTAGTTTGATTCTTTTGTTGGTGCATAATATTCAAGGATAAATCGTTCATATATTTAATTTCTTGTTTTATATAAATCAAAAACCTAAAAACATATATTAAATCTCTAAATTGTAATATAACATTAGATCTGTAAAATACATGGATTCTCTAATCCATATCACAGTGCATTCCAATGGCAGATAGTCACTTAATAGTAAAGCTCTAGTCACCAACATGGTGTTGTTCATTTAAGTGGACACCACTTAGTTTATAAGCCTCGGTGAATCCATAGATGTCACATCTTCTTGTTAGGGAGAAGATAGAACTTAAAGAGAAAATAAGTCTTCATCTTTTCTTCAATTTTTAATGCTGATTGGCAAAATTTACTTAGCCTTAGGTTATTGAATCATTTGTTACAGGAGTCTAAAGCAGTCAACTTATTTGTTAATACCAGATAGATGTAGTTGTAGGTAGTAGCTTGGAGGGAATCTTTGTAACTTGGTCGAGATGTTGGTCAAAACTGTTGTAGTTACTTTTTTCATTATCCTTAGTTTACCATTCAATTTTCATTCAGGTTGTGTCGTGATAACTTTTATGCTTTCTTTGCATGATGGCACCTTTTGTGGAGCAATAAAATGCAACATTTTAACTTGATGCACTTACATGAATGTAATATAGCTTAGTATAACAACTAGAGTTAGAATTTATTTTACGCTTGTGATTGCTTTAGTAAGGCTTATTATTGCAAAGTAAAAAGTAGTGCTTGGAGAGGTGAGTGGTGAAAACTCCCTCGCATTTGGCTCATACTATTGAGCACTTTACCAAGCGTAATATACATTAGTTAGATATGGGCACTTGAAGAGATAGCCAAGCAAGGGTTCCTCAGATTTGACACACATTTATAAGTGCTTTGCTGGGTAATATATTGCAATCAAATACGGATGCTTAGAAAAGGTAGCTAAGTGGGGGTCCTTCAGATTTGGCCCACAATTACAAGCACTTTGTGAGGGTAGTGTACTTTAATTGGACATAGGTGCTTAGAAAGGTAGCTAAGTGGGGCCCTTCAGATTCATCTCATACTTATGAGCACTTTACTAAGTGTATCCTTAAAAAAAAAAAATGGACCATAGGTTCCTACTGAGGTGTCTAGGTAAGAGTTCCTTAGATTTAGCTTAAATTTGTGAGTCCTTCATTGAGGTTACTCTTGATACGGCCTACAGAGGTGAGATAAGTGGGAGTTTGATAGGGTTTGAGTTAAGGCTATGATGCCTACATGTACTTGAGAGTACTCTTGCGAAAGAGAGAAAGCTCAATTTTTGCGTGCTTTTTGTATAGGCAAGTTGGTCACTACAAGAGTTGAATGTTCTATTCAAATAAGTTAAAGCGAGATGCTATGGTTAATGATTTCATTGATCATAAACAAACATTTGAGCATAAGTAAACGTACATAGGTATAGTGACATGAAAATGGATCACATAAACAACACTAAGTTTTAAATAATGTAAATACAATAAATCAACATAAAGCTGCCTACAACAATAGATGTCACACTCATCATTTTCCATAACATATCTTCTTAGATTGTTGGTTTTCCACATTCTTGGGATAGATTACCCATTGAGTCATTTTTCCATTACCCAAGTTTTCAACCACTCTTATTGGATCTTCCTAGGTTGGGCAAGCTTCCTTTGGCCTTCTTGTATGCCCATATCAACAAGCTTTTGACTTGCTAATTCTCTAGGTTGAAAAACCTTATACCTAACCTTCTTGTCATAATATTAAGTTGCTCTTAATTAGTGTGTCTTTTAATAGATTTGTCTTGAATCTCATCGATGGAGTCTAGGTTAGCTTTGAGACCAATGTCATTTGCCATGACTTGAAAGTCTTGAAGTCTGATGGTAGGAAACTCCAACTTAATTAGGTAGACAACCTTAGTACCAAATGTCAAATGGTATGCGGTTTTACTAGAAGATGCTTGATGATTTCTATGATGCTCCAATAACACATCGAGCAATTTATTTGCCTATCATGTATTGTCCTTGTCAATCATCTTTTCTAAGCTTTCAGCAATTGTTTTATTCATCGCTTCAACTTGACCATTGGTCTAAGGGTTAGAGATTAAGGTGTATCTTAGCTTGATTAGGTGACTCTAATAAAATTCCTCAAACTTAACATTGTCAAACGGTATTCTATTGCCGGTATTGAGAATACAAAGCACTCTAAATCAAGAGAGGATATGATTGAACACACAACACTCTATATTTTTCTCTGTTATATTGGTAACCACTTGAGATTTTGCCTATTTAGTGAAATAATCCACTACCACTATGATATACCTTTTTTGACTTGGCTTGGTAAAAGGATCGAGTATAGCTATCCTCCATTAGGTGAATGGCAATTGGATCGTTAGAGACAACAAACAGTTGCTTGGTGCATACTTCTAGCGTTGTGAACATTTCCATACTATTTTCACTGCATCTTGCTTTGTTGTTAATCAGTACTAACCATTTCGAAGAGCTCTAATGTGGAGAGTTTGAATCTTGACATGACCACTACATTCTCTAGACTATAATTCATCTAGCACTTTTGGACCTTCTTCAAGTCAAAGACAATGAAGATATGGTAGACTGCATCCCTATTGGTAAAGAATATCACATATCAAAGTAAAGTTGGCAGCACTGTTCATTAAACTCTTCGCTTTTTTTTTCTCCCATCAGTTAGGACGGAATCATTCATTAGACACTTAAGAATTGGGTTCATCCATTGGGGTTCGACTTAGGCCACATTAACCTCAAGGACAGTGGAAAAGACATCCAACTGCTTCGTTGATGAGAATAGTGGAAGTTATGGGATACATGCCAAGTGATTTGAGTTGGCATGATTAAGTCCCCGGTTCTTAAGGTTAATTTACTGAGTTAAAGAGGATGTTGCTATTCCCATAAGCTTATGGTGAGTTGGATGGAGTTAGATTTAAGATTAATGGGTTGGCCAATCCCTTATTGGATTAGATTGAGTCTAAGAAACCCATGTCTGATAATTGATCATTAACAAATAAAATTGTAAAGGGTCTGTTTGGATTGTCTGTTTTTCATCTGTGTTTGTATCTTTTTTAAAATGATGTGTAAATATATCGGATTTACATCTAAATTTTATCTATATTTGTTCTATTTGATCTTTTGATGAGAAATGTCAACTTTTTTTTATCTATATCTATTTCTTGATAAATAATTTGTTAGAAAAAAAGTTTGAAAAAGTGTCTGTATCTGTCGAAAAAAAGCCAAAACAAACAGACCCTAATATGTTATGAGCCATATTATGATGATAATTTTTTACAAAAATAGTAAATATGTATTACACCCTTACCAATCCTTCTATTCTACATACCTTTAACATTTTTCCTTCTTTTCTAATCGTAACATTTTTGTTTAATAGAAGCCAGGTACATTTATTTAGAACTTGTCTTTCGATGTCTTTCCATTTTTGTTTTTGTTACCCATCCAAATATAGTGTAAAATTTGCCAGGGTCTTTTTCCGTCTAAAACGGATGGATATACTGTGTAAAATTTGAAGCTCTTAGCATTTTGCAATTCGAAGGAACTAAGTATTTTCGGATGGTTTGTTTTTTATTAGTATTTGTATCATATTATTATTATATTAGTATCTGATTTATTTGATCGGTTTATGAGTGAAAAAATCTTATCGTATTTATTTTGATAAATAATTTATTTAAAAAATAATAAAAAATAATGTTAAAACGATGGGAAGATTGCAAAATAAATATACCGACTTATTTTATGTGGCAGCTGACAACTATGGGTTTTATCGTGTTCAAACATCACATGAGTGGCGTTCGCTTGACCGATAAAAGTTTTATGCGTCGGCTTAAGCAAGAGTATTTAAAAGCTGAAGCAAAAGCGTGTACGTCGATACGCTTTTACGAGTGATGGGAGCCGGTGAGAGTGGCGCTTTCTCTCCTATATTATATTATATATTTTCATAGTGATGTTTAAATAAAAAATTTAACATACTTGAAGAATTTAAGGAAAAGAAGAATTTTTATTTTTTTTTTTATCTTAGGCCTGTTTGTTTTGGGAAAAAAAATTTTAGTAATTTATTTTTTGTTTTTTTTTTTATCATTTGTTAGATTGAAAACTATCTAATTAAGTAGAAAAAATTTTACCTTGCAAAGAAAATTTAAACATTTTTAATTAATAATTACGATTCTTAAGAGAGATGGCATTTTTTGAACTACTAAGCATGACAAATAATACTTTATTTGCATACTATATGTTATACATAAGATAATTTCAAACAAAAAAAAAAAAAAATCTTTTTCACAAATCATAACCAAACGCATATGAAAACATGTTATATTTTAAAAATACCTTTAAGGAAAAAATTTTTTACTTGAAAAGCTTTTCCTTTAAACAAATAGGGCCTTATCCCATATAAAGATCCTTTTTAAATAGGGAAATTAAAGAACTAATTATAATATATTATTAAATATAGTTAAGTGGTTAGATCTTGTCTTTCGTTTAAGTCTTATAAGTGTAATTTTATTTTTAACATATTTATTTATTGCTTGGATAACATCATCGTTTTGTTTTTTTAATATTATTTTTTCACAATAACTAACAATATTATATTCATTTATAACCAAATATTATTTAACTAAATAAATTATCCTGAATCACTATTTTTTGTAGTAATATACTATAAATGATAATTTCATGATTCATATATCACATAAACTATTGGTAAATAATATAAATTATATATCTTGATTTATTAACAATTTTTTCCTATTAATATTATTAAAATTAATGTAGATTTATGAATGATTGATTGCTTTCTAACTTATATTTATAATGAAATTTTTGTAGCATTATAAATGAAACAATAATGCAAATTTATAAGGAGAGAAATTATAGATACTTATATCTATGTTGATTTTATTTTATTTTTATAAATTGATAGTTATTCAATTGATATATATGCTCTAATGAAAAGAAAAGAGTGTATACTTATAACCTCTTAGAAGTAGTGAGATTTTCTTATCATTTTTTGGATAAATGTTATTATTATTTATTATTATTTTTTTTTTGCCAATTGCAAAGTGGAGAGGAGATTCTAACATGAGAACTTTGACATGAGAAATCAGGAAAGATGCCACTAGACTATAATACCATTAGCTAAATAAATATTTTACTCCTATTAAATTCTAGAAATTGTTGTCTCAAAGTAAATATGAATGGGTCAGAATGTTGTTAATTAAGAAAAGGACGATGGATGAAGTTATTGTTGGCTACCCTTAAATTTTGAACTGTTATAGCCCTAGAACTTTGACATTGTTATAAAAAAATCTCTCAATAAAATTATTAAAATATGCTTTAACACCCTCTAAATTTTAATTTTAAGTATTCTTTATCTTACCAATTTATCAACATTTAAATAAGTTATTTGCATCATTTGAAAGTTTAAGAGATGGGGCCAAAAAATGAAAGTTTAAGAGACATATTTATAGTTAGGTCAAAGTTTAAAGTCCTTATTTTCATTTTTCCTTCTCTTTTTGAACTTGGGTCGTTAATAACTAAATAACAACATGGAACTACTAAAAAGAGAGCACAATGCACATATCCATCTAACGATGCTTTATTTTGTACAATGTTATAGGATGTTTAGATAAAACATTATAGGAAGCTCCAAACATGGTTTTTTAAACTTTGTTCAAACAAAATACAGTGTTCCACCCTAGTCGCTCACTTAACTTGAACCTTATGAGCTCTAGATCAAATGAAAATCCACGGTAGCTATTTTCTTAGTCAAACATTTCATTTGAACGTTGTTGACTACATTTGGATAAAATTTTGTTTGTTTTTGTGTTTTTATGTAGATAACGGTTACTCTCTCTCTCTCTCTCTATATATATATATATATAATTTTTTTTGGTGCTTACTTGTTATGTATGATTGATAAATTTATATCTTAGAAAACATGAAAAATGTCATTCAAATAGCATTGATTCTCTATAAAAAAAAAAATTGAAAAAAAAACCTATGAAAGAATCCTATTTAGCAAGGCCCTTAGATATAATCAGAGAGCTGATTAATGATAATGGAACTAATAAAAAGAGAACACCATCCATCCAATGATGCTTCATTTGAACGACATTATACATTATTTGAATAAAAATTTATAGTAAGCTTTAAACAAGGCTCTTTACACTTTGTTCGAGAAAAGTTACATTGTTCCACCTTAGCCGTTAACTTCATTCGAACCTCACAAGCTCTCGCTCAAACAAAGATCCAGATAGCTATTCTCTCTCCTCATCAAACATTTCATTTGAATGTTCTTGATGACATTTAAACAGTCTTTTTATCTTCATGTATTTATGCAGATGATAGTTCCTATGCATTATCCTGGAATGCATTGATGATGTGTGATTGATAAATGAATATCTTAGAAAACATGAAAATTATCAATCATAGAATTAATTCTCTATAAATAAATCTTTAAATAAAATCCTTATGTCAAGTTAGTAAGGCTATGATGGGGCAATTATCATGAAAAAACAAAAACACAAACTTTTTGTCTCATTGTGTCCCTGCACATCAATATCTCACACGTGTCAAGAAGTCTTTCTTATATTTATGATTTTTTAAAATATATTTTTAACTTATTTAATGTGGGTCAATATTTATTGTAGAAACACAATGGATACGATATTGGGGATAGCAAATACTAATTCCAATAATTGTATGCACCTTGAAATTAGTGTCAAGAGATCATAAATATTAGTGTTAAGTGGCTATTTTTTCCCTTTAAATTTATATACACTTTTCTTTTCCAATTACTATTGATTAGGGATAAGAAACATAAATAATAAATGACATTATGTACGTGTGTATATATGTATATATATATATATGTTTTGGTTGTGAATAGAGAGTTGTTATAACCTAGAATTGTGTAAAAAAACCGATTGAATTAGAACAAACCGAAAGATTGGTTCTCCTTTAAAATGATTTGGTTTACACTGGTTTGATTTATGGATTAGGTTTACGATTTGGTTTGGTCAAGAGAATTGAACCATATGGTTAGAACTAGACAAAATTGTTATTTTTTCTAAAAGGAACATTAATAGTATGCCATTTATGGAAATTTAAATTACTCTCATCACTATGCAATAGCAAAAAATCAATGTTGTTGAAACTCGATAATTCAACTAGAACCCGCCATAAAAGCAGGTTAATCCACTCATTAGATCCACATTTGCATAAATCTGGATTGATCTGATTGACTAGAGACAGTTGACCTGGCAAAAAAAAGAAAAAAGAAAAAAATACCTTCTAGAATTTAGATATATATTTATACCAAAATTAAATTTATAAAATATAATCATTATATTATACTTTCTTCTATTTTTAAGGTATATATCTTGTATGGATTTGATCAAAATATAGATATAATTGAGTGATGTCATAATTAAATGTGTCTTATATTTTTACATTTTATTAACCTTGATTTAACCGCTAATCTAACCTAGTTCGACCCTGATCTCCTAGCATGTCCAGTCAAACCCTAATTCGGTTCTAACAACATTGCAAAATATTCCAAATACTTATTTGTCAAGTAACATAGAAAAGAACGAGATAAATATCTAAGCAATTTTGAAGCAACAGGTTTTTGAAACTTAAGATTTCATTTGATTCGTATATATATATATATATATATATTTACACACGTATATTACTCAAACTTGCTTGTTTTCAAACCATGATTATAACAATACAAACGTGACAATGTATAAGTTTTTTAGTAAATGAAAAAAGGAAAAAAAGAAAATAGTTTATCACCATCGTATGTGTAAAATACAAGTAAATAAATCATAAGAAAGGGTAAAAAGGTAATTTCAAGTTATTTTAAAGGTTATTTTTTGTCTTTGAACAGATAGTTATGAGCCGGGGAAAGTCATGTGAAAGAATGGATAAAAAGACTTAAGCTGACATTTAGGCTGCTAGCTTTGAAATAAAGGCCTGCCTTATATGTGAAAGCCGCCGGCGAAAAGCTCTCGGATATTTTTGTGGAAATGGTGAAAGCCGGCACATAGGCCACCGACATAAGTATGTAGGCCACTGGCGGTGGATTAAAGGCTGCTGGCATAAGTGCCAGCTTTTCTTGCCCGAAATTCTTTATAAATAGAGCTTTAGGGTTTTTTTTCTCATATGTCCTTTTCACCTTTGCCGTCCATAGAGCGTTTTTAGAGTTCTTGAGTGTTTTGGAAGAGAGAATCACATGGAGATCGGATTTGGATCAAGAATAAGTAATTTCGCCTTCCTTTATCAAGATTTTCATATATCGATTCGATTCCTTAAGGTTATGCTTGGATTTTGAAAGAATTCTTTGGACAAAACCTAGCTTCATCAATCTGATCTTTTGAAGAATCAATTGAAGATTTTGGATTGAATCGAGTAAGTATTATCATTCTTGTATGACATATTTGATATGTAAAGATATATATTAGATGAATCGTGCATTCTTATGGATTTTCCAATCTATGGTTTTGGAGAAGTTGTGATTTTTTGGGGTTCTATATGATTTTTGGTTGGAGAAATCTGAGTTTAGATTCTGAAGGAAATCTAAGGTAAGTTTTATTCTGTTAATCCATAAGTTTAATGAAGAATGATTTCATTTAGTGGTTTACTGTTCTTTCTGGATTTATGTAATTAGGGTTTTGATGTGATGATTTATATCTTATTCTTGTTATATGTTATATTCAGGAGATTTGGAGATTTCTTATTGTTTTAAGAATTTGTGGATTTGGAAAGATTGTTCCTAGAATTGGAAAAAGTACGACCTTTCCTTGTTTGCTGTATTTGCTTGCAGGTTTAGTTCTAATCGTTGCCTATAGAACAGATATATAAATGAATTTAATTCTATTTGGCTTAATTTGTTTTTCTGAATGTCTTTGGCTTTGACTAGTAAAGACCTGGCAGATAGTGATACTGGTGAGACATCCTGATGATTCTTGTGTGTTGTTCCTAGTGGAGTTGCACTTGGAGATGATTCTGGTAGATATAGGTTTATTAGCAGCATGGCCGCGGTGCTTGGGGAATACCTATTCACCAATATATGTATATAATATTTATTTTCAATATCTGGTTGTTTTTCAAGAGTTTGAGTAACTCCAAGTTTGGGATCAGAGATCTATGATTCTAAACTGTTGTTTTGCAGGCTTAATGAAGATAATAATTCTGTTTTGCATTTATTTAGTTGCACATATATATACATGTTGTTTGTGCATTTGCATTTTGTTTGTGGACTGGCGTATTGGGTGTTTTCGCTCATTCCTTTCTTTTTCAGGTACAGGTGATGGAGATACTGTTTATACTTGTCTGGTTATGACTTGTATTTGATCATGGGGATGACGATAGTAGACCTGACTACACTGCAGAGGAATAGGATGTTAGACAAGACTATGAAAAGGATTTCTTGAGTTTTGAAGATTTTTGAAACAATATTTTGATTATTTATCTTTTTGAGGATTTGAAGTATTGGTTTTATGTAATAGTTTATTAAACAGGATTATATGATTCAAGTTGGAAGTTAGATTTTTTCTGGATTATTGTTGGCTTTGTTTTGCTAACTCAGGTGTGTTTTATATTATAGGAGATATTTGAAAATTATAAATTACAGGTTTTATAGGTTTTATACCTTCTGGAGTACCTTAATTGTAAGTTCATTGAGATTTTTATATGTTTATATTTTGGAATTTAGATTTAGATGTGTGTCTCTTTTAAAAGAGGGACATGTGGCGGGTTGTAATGCCTTAATTTAGGGCGTTTAATTAATAGCACAAGCATGCGTGCTTATAGTAATGGATGTCTCAATTAAATTGATATGAAAATTGGACCATAATTGATGTTCGGTGTAGACAGTAGAATATACACCTGCTTATTTCCAATATTGGGATTTAAATTGATTTAGAAGACGACTTTCCATATCCAATCAAGCACAATAATTAATGAAAAAATGAAATCATTATATAATTCATTATATGCTTGCTTAATTGATTAAGATTAATATCTTCACGAATGTTGAATGGGGACCCATTCATGCGCTGTCTAGCTAATTAGCTTGACAAACGGGTTAACTGTGAAAAGGATATAAGGATGATTTATAGGCCAGTAGGATGACAAATTGACACAAAATAGTAAACATTGTATATGTTTTCTAACAACAAGAAACCTAAAGTATATTCCATTTCCTCTGTATGCATATAAGATGAGAGAGCGAGCGAGGGGTGTGTTCAACAGCCCACTTCTCTGCATAAAAATTTCGTCCTACATTTACTAACTTAGGAGATGATTGTCCTATCCATGTTTTTTCCATTTCCATAACCAAAAAGCAAGAACACCGAGGTTTTGCTGGGGGTATTGTCCTTTAACATCAGGATCCGAAGAGTATTTCTCAAGATTAGAGCATGAAGGTTGATGGGAAAAGGTAAATACCATTTGAATTTGATATAAGAAGAGCAAAGCAAAGGGATTAGGAAAGAGACTTTTGAGCTCAAAAAATGAGGTACTGTGGATATTAACTTTAATCGGAATTCCCCCTTTTTTTATTTTAATTTCCAGTCTCTTTTATTTCACGATTTCTTTCCTTTTTTTTTTTTTTTTTATTTCTTCGCTTTTTGCTACTTCTATTATGACCAATTCTATGTAATGAGGTGGGGAAAAAAAATTGAAGGTGTTCATCTCATCAAAAGAAGAATATTTGTGTCATACGAATAGCAATGCCGTTGCTACCTTTCAAATTTATCCACTCACCGCGCCCATTGAGCTCCACAGCCACACCAAACCATTGCAGCCATTCAACCCACAAAACCCTTACCAAACATCGACAAAACTCAACCATCTCACAATCACCGAACCATCAAACCGTACTCGCGGAGTCAAAATTCCAACTGGCTTCTGTTTGGCAACCGAAGGTGTTTGTTTTTAATTTTCTTTTCCTTTTCTTTTTTTTTTTTTTTTTTTTTTTGGCTAAAAGTGGTGGATTGACCTATTTGACCCGCTTGGGTCATCCGCATCATGATTGAATTAGTCAGATCAACCGAGTCTAACCAGTTCAATCCAAAAACGGATCTCAATCATGGACCAACTCGTTTCTAAGATTGTTGCCGGGTTAACCGGATCACATTAATTGAGCTAGTCGAGTTTGACTACATTGAATAGTACTCGTAGCAGGGAAATTATTGTTTTCAATGTGAAATAATAATAAATAATAAAAGAAAACCTTTCTCTACATGCTTCAGCGAGTAGTTAGTTATCAAGAAAATTATTGTCTTTCAAAGAATTTTTTTTTAGTTTTATGGCACATATTAGCTATTTTAATCCTACACACATTAGAAATTTTTTTTTTTAACCAAATACACACATTAGATGTTGAACAATGTTCTTGATGTGAATTAACAATTTCCCAAAAATAGTTAAGCACTTTAAGATGCATTCAATTCTAGCAACTTTTTTTCCGATAGTGCTTAAAATAAAGAAGAAAACTAAATTTATCTATGGATTCCGTTTTTTTTATGAATAATATCTTTAATAGAAGAAGGGATGGGAATCTAACGATGGGTAGACCAAACAACTTTTACTATATATATATTTTTAGCATTTTATAGGCCATGTATATTTTGTATCATAATCATCTAATTTAAAAATTTAAACATAGTACTAGTTATTATTTATTTATCATAAAATAGTCAATTTTTCTTTTAATGTTCCAACGAGGTGGAAGAATTGGCAAATGCGTATTTGGAAAAATGGGATAGAAAATGATTAGAGGCAGTTTCATATTTTTCTTAGTTTATTTGGACAAATTCAATCGTTTAGGTCTTTAAATCCATGTTTTTGCTTTTTTAGAAAATATTTAATAATATCATAGTTTCTTTTATAAGAAAGTTTGTTTTATGTATCATCTGTGGTATTTATTTCGTTCATTTAGTTATTTTATTTCAGTAGCTTTTTTAAGAACTTTTCTTTTTTGGCATGAATAGTTTTGGTTGATGATTAATGTTATTTTGATCTGCATTGTTGCTCTTTCTCCTAGAATTTCAAGTTATTGGAGTAAATTAGAATTTTAGATGCCTATATCGTTTGAATATTTTTTAGAATCAACGATCCTATTCGGATATTTACAGAATCAACCGATTGTGATTATTATTATCATTATTTTTGCTTCTCATGTTCTCTAGCTAGGTGTAATAAAATTTTCCTTTTCCGAAACTAAGAAGAGAACTAGCTGATAGCGTTAGTGGTACACTTAATTAGAAGGAGTGAGCTGAAACTAAAGATTCGTGTGTAGAATTTGTAGTCTATGCGATTTTGTAGGGCATGAAAGCGTCAATGCTATTAACGTTCTTGCAATCGTGCTGCACTGTATGCATATGACACTCCACTCCACGCGTCTCAAATTTTTTGTCTTTTACAATTACAAAACAAACCCTATATTTTAATACCTTTATATTACCTCAAAACATTTTATTCGTCGATATATCATTTACTAAAAACGGGATTCCGACGTCTACTAGTATTAATATCATATCTGAAAAATTAAAAGAAAAAAAATTGTTTTTGTGTTAAATAGAATTCTCCACGTCCCGTTTCCCACTTATAGGTGAGAAAACAGCCATACCAGGCTTCACCTATGTGGATTTTATAGATTTCTTTATCTATATAATATATATATATATATATTTATCTTTTTATAATTTATCTGTATTATATTTGTCCCGTATCTTTATGAATAAAATTTTGAATTTTTTTTTCATATATCTTCTTTAACAATATTTATTTAAAAAATATAAAAATATGATTTTAAATTCAAAATGGAATGAAATAAATGCATCCAAAGTAAATGAGGTAATAAATTAGGGATTGTTTGGATGATCTGTTTTTCATCTGTATAATCGTAATGATCTGTAAATATATTCGATTTATATTTATATTTTATCTATATTTAATTATTTGATATTTTTATGAAATTATTAATTTTTTTAATTTATATCTATTTTAAATAAATAATTTATTAAATTAAAAAAAATATCTTTATCTGCTGAGTGAAACTAAACAAACAGCCCCCTAGAAGTCAAGCATGTGACACTAGGCTCAATCCCGTTCGCAGGACCGCTTAGTTTATCGTTTCAAAGTTTACATGGTTACAGTAAATGAAATATAGTGGGGATTTCAACGTCACATCATGAAGTAAGCCATTCCGCCACTGAAAACAACGTCAAGGGCCACATGGACTGAGTGCATTAAATTTTCCAACCTCCTACCACCCTTTGAAATTGAAAGCTTCCTTTCCCATGTATCTTTATTTTTAGTACTTACGTTTGGCATTAGATATTAGCTAGTCATCTGGTATGGTGCCGATGGTACAAGCATTTAATTTATATATAGCATCCCAATCACATACTTATCCCTTTATTTTCAATCTCCCCCTTCCCTCTCGCAGAGCCATGTCTGAAGACGGGGAAGCCGTTGCAGCCACTGTCAGGAAGCAAAGTAAAGCCAGGAGGATACGCTGTCGTTTCATTGCTCTAGGCGCAATCCTACTGTTGGTTCTTGTGATTTTTATCATTATCCTTATACTAGCATTGACTATTTTCAAAACGAGGGATCCCAGGGTCCAGGTTCTTTCAACCACCCTCGAAGGCATAGCCCCTCGAATCTCCTTTCCCGTCATCAAAATCGAGATCAACGCCACTTTGAAGCTCAACATCCTAGTCGATAACAGGAACCGTGTCGACTTCTGGCATGGTCCTGGAAAGAGCATTCTCTCGTACCAGGGCAAACAGGTGGGTGAAGCTGATTTGAATCCTGGCAAGATTACTGCGAGGAAGTCGACTACATTTCCATGCAATCTCACCCTTGAGTTGGATCGGATGGCATCGGATATGGGGGACTTGATACGGGATGTACTGGATGGAGAAATTGTGATGGAAAGTCGGACTACAATTCCTGGCAGGGTCAGAATCTTAAAGATAATCAAGAAGCACGTGGTGGCCGTGTCTGAATGTCGGTTCAAAATCAACATACTCGGTATGAAGATTAGGAGCCAGGACTGTAAATATAACCAAGCTGTGAGCTAAAGAGAGAACGTGAAGAAAGGCCATCTTGAATGGATTTTTATTCGTGCTTTTGTAGAGTAAGATCTATTCTTCGTTGGATTTGCTATTTTGATGTTGTGCAGGATTTGGATATAAGAAAAAGTACTGTGTGCGTACATTTATATTTGGGCCGACTGCTGAGCCCATGTTAATATCTGTTGGATTTTAAGTGCGTTGTACTTTTCCTTTTGTTGGTTTCCGTTTCTCGAATAAATTCTATTCTTCTTCCCCTTAATAGTCCAAGGAGATTAGTTATTTAAGAACTTAGGGTCATAGCCAATTATGAGTACAACCAGAAGATGCACTTGTAATGCGTATACAAATATAACAATAACTTTTTAGAATATTGATTAATTTGATTTGGAACCTAAATAAAGAGTAGTAAATAGTTAATAATTATTCCGATGAAATATATGTATAATCAATAATGTTCTCAATATATGAAAATGTAATATAACATGTTGGTAATAAAAATACCTTCGAAACGACAATACATTTTTCTATACGACATTCCTCGTGTATGTCCCACACACTTGAATAGATTTCCTTTCTTAACTAAATTTTTTGTTGATGCCATCGATACTCTTCGTGATAGTACTACATAGAGTTGATTTCTTGTGGTGATTGTCGTTCAAGCAATTCACGTTGAATCTCTGGCTAGCATCATATATTTAGAAACATTATTAATTTTATCTAGAGAAAATGTGGTGAAACATCATTAAATATGGAATCAGAGCTTTAGATCGTATATAAAAATACATGCTTAGGCTAAAAAAAAAAAAACTATGTCTATTCAACTCCTATTTAATTTTATTCAAATCTTTATTTAACTTCATGATTTTAGAGATACAAAAAATATTTTTATGCCCATATGCTAAAAAAGAAAAAGACTATGTTTAGTCAACTCCTATTTAATTCTATTCAAACCCAATTTAATTTCATGGTTTCAGGGATACCTAAAATATTTTATACCCATATGCTAAAAACATTATATTAAAAACATTTACATCAGTATATAAAGATAAAGGTGGGCAAAAAAACCGACCAGACCAAACCAAACCAATCTGTAACCAAACCAATCCAAACTGAAAATAAGGTCTTTTTTTTTTTTATGGTTTGGTTTGAAATTTTTCAAATCTGAATCAATCCGTAAATTTATGGTTTAGTTTGAAAGGTAAACCAAACCAATCCGTAAAACCGAACCAAATCGTTTTAGAAAAATATAATAATATTTTACTATATGTTTATATGATTTCATTTGATATTTATTATTTGGTGAATATTAATTAAAATCAACTTGTCCTTTTTAAAATTTTTTTTAAGCTCATGATATATGATTTTTCTATTGATGATGAACTATTGTTTTTTTTTAATAGCTTTTAACTTTGTAAAGTATGAAATTTATTTATTTAGTTATAAACTTTCATTATGTATTAATTGTTTAATATATTTTGTTAGCTGGTCATTTTATTCATTGATGAATTTTATTGATAGATGATTTTTTATTTTAGCTAAATTATTGGTAGATAATTATCATGATGGATATTAAAAACCATAAATTATGACTTACTATGTATTGGTTGGTGAATGTATTTTATTGGTAGATAATTGATTTTATAGAGAACTATAGATTAAAAGTATGATGAATTTATAAAGTATTTTGTTATGGTTTATAATATCAACTTTGTAAAATGAAATAAATATTTAAGAATCTACACAAATGTAAAAAAAACTAAAACTAGAACAAGAAAAAATTTGAGTTAAAATTTTGATTTAGACCATAATCCAAACCGAACCAAACCGTTATTTAATGGTTTAAAAAACTTATAATCCGAACCAAATTATTACTTAATGGTTTAGTTTGGGATGAAAAAAAAAAAACAAACTGTAAATTATGATTTGGTTTGATTTTAGGAAAAACCAAACCAAACCGATCTGTGCCCATCCCTACCCATTACTATGAAGTTACAAGTGGATGGATGTCCTTATATCCTTATTGGACGATCCTTCAGCACTTCTTGGGTTACAACAACATTTCCCTTGGGGGTTTTGATCTTAAAGCTAGGAGTCGACGATTGTTATATGTAGTCCAAACTTCTTAGCTAGACGAGGTGTAACGAAAGAATGTGTTGCTCCGCAATCCAAAAGAGCAAAAGCATTTTGACTTCCTAATTGTATGCTTCCTGCGTATCTAACAAGGGGACTATTACTTTTATTTGCATATCTACTGATCCTTAAACTCTTGTATTGCTTAAAACAAAAGAATAAACAATAAAGAAGGTTTAAGGCTTACCTGTTCCCGAGTTACAGCTATAGCCTTTACTACAATCTAAGGTAGCTAAGTCTCCTTCCTCTTCATCTATCTCTTCACTCATCCATTGTTCCTCCATGTTGTAGATTCTAATTCTTGAAGTAGTAGATTCTTATCTGCTTCCATTTCCATTCGTAGTCCTTATGGGAACAACTCCTCCAGAAGACCTTGTCAGAACGTTTCTCCCTTGTAGACATTCATTGGCGAAATGCCCTTCTTGCTTGCAGACATAGCAATTATTGTTTCCCTTCTTTGAACATTTTGATATCTTATGGTCTGCATCTCCACATAAGAAGCACTTTCCAAACAACTGAGGGCAGTTCTTGGGGTAGTGTGCTCCATTGCACTTCCAGCACTTGACGTTTTCAGGTATGAACCTCCCACTATTATCATTTCTCCTATAGTTGTTGGATGACTTGAATTTCTTTAATGGGGGTGTGGAACTAGATCCACCATAATACATTTTTCCAAAAATCGGGGCTTTCTCTTCTTCTATTCTTTTCCTCCTTTTCCTTGCTCCTTCTACAATTCGAACTCTTTCCACCAATTCTCGGTAACTTCTGATGTCAAATTCTTCCAACCTCATTCTCAGGTCTTCATCTAATCCTCCTATGAACACTTGTCTTTTCAATTTCTCATTGTACTTGTAGGAGTCAGGGGCATATTGCAGCAATCTATTGAACTCAGTATCGTACTGCTCGATAGTTCTTCCTTTCTGAGCAATTTGTAAGAAGTCTGCACTATATCTTACTCGTAAGCTTCTTGGGAAATAATTTTCCAAGAACTCATGTCTAAACATTTCCCAAGTGATTGGGTTCATTAGCTCTCTTTTCTTTGATTCCCACCATATTTTAGCATTTAGACTAAGCATGAATGTCCCATACTTGATTTGTAGGTAAAGCGGGACCTCATATGCATAAAAAAACCTTTCAATCTGAGTAAGCCAATCTTCGGCCTCATCTGGCTCATCGTAAGCTCTATCAAAATAATGGTTACTTCGGATAAAATCAGATAACGTACTCTTGTATGGCCTTAGCGGTAGGGGTGGAGGTAACAGTGCATTTTGGGAGTGCATACTCCTTTGTACAGATGCTTCAGTTGACACTTGCTGTTGCGATAGAGTTGATACAGGTGCCGGTGCTGGTGCGGTTTCGGGTACCGATGCTGGTGCAGGGGTTCTGCCTAATAGCTTCTAACACTTGGGTTAGATGTCCTATTGTAGCATGAAAGTCTACTTGTGGTGCATCGGCTACTTGTGGGGCAGGCTGTTATGCTTCAACTTCCGATTGGTTGGAGGCACTTTGCTTCTCCCTACGTCCTCTTCTAGTTTGGCTATTTTAAATTTTTCTAAGTTAAGTTTATCATTTTGATATCTTAGTTAAATCTTTGACGAAAATTTTTGCGGATATAATGGAAAGTTACTTACATAAATAGCTACTGAAATGCAATTTCAATCAATGTAAATTTTGAGATCATACTTAAAACATAAATTCATTAGAAAATTGAAATAGTGGGAGCAAGACCCTTACACAAAAATAGCAACAAAGTTAATAATAATAACTACACAGAAAAACAGCAAAACACCATTCCGAAAACTTTAAAAAGGTAGACTAGGATCGCTGATCTAGTCGTCAATTACAAAATTGAGCTGGACTAAAAGGGATATGCTTGGTTTCCTTCCTTCCTTCATTCTTCGGGCGCATCTCCAGGGTTTCTGTTGGACAACCCTGGGTTTCTTTTCCTCATAAATTGTTGAAAATATTTCTTCCTCTTCCTGGCTGCTTCCCTCGACCTTTCATGTATGTTAGTTAGTTCTGCTTCAGTCAGATCCGGCACTATATCATGAATGGTTCTCTAGGTAACATCCTCTCCAGCTTCCTCGCTATCATTGACATTTGTCATTGGTTGGTGCCATCCATGTCCATGGTTGAGTCTGCCTCCTGTCTCCTTGAGCCTGCTGTTCTTCCAAATATCAGATGATTCTTGCTTCTTCGTTATTCCAGGGTTCATCGACTCCAGAAGCGATCTGGTTTCCTGCTTCTTGTTTTGGTCCTCCTTCTTAGTCTTCATCCAGATCTTCCTTGGATTCTTCCTTAGATCTTCACTTGCTTCTCTCATCTGCTCCTATCTTATTATCGTTCCATTCTTGCTTAGACGTAGAACCTCGATCCTTCTTAGCTGGACTCCGATGAAGGTTGGTGGCTCAGTGGATATTTCAGTTGGTGGTCACAAAACTTCTTGGTAAACTCCATGCTAGTGGAAAGCTTTGCTGAGATCAACTTTCATCCATTCTAGGTGATTCGTGAAATCGTCGTGTGCGTACACGAACACTGGTCCAATTAGTGTCCAATTTCGAAAATCGAGAAAAGTTCGGCTTCCATGTTCCCTAAGGACAAACGTAGCTTCCTTCAACATCGGTCAGTCTTTGGCTATCACAGCGATCCTCTCTACGGCATAGATCATTTCTATCTTAGACAATTTCTTTCCTATGGGACAATTATGGATGGTCTTCACATCTCCTTTCCACTCTGTATTCATCATTCCTTTCTTCCAGATCAAAAACATCTCTCAGATGGTCTTAGGTTGTCCAGCCAAAGCAAACTCTTCACACAACATCCTAAGTCTCAGACGGTAATTCTCCAAGTTTTCAAAGGGTCCCTTTCTAAAATTTTTAGCCTGCAGATGGGCCTCATCTAAGGTAATCTATGCAAAAGAGAGAGAAGTTTGAAAACTTATTCTACCTATTCTATTTTATTTAGGTCTTTTCTTATTTCTATTCTAGTTTGTTTTTTCTTAAGTCCAATTCTATAATTATGATTCATAAATTCTTAACCATGCTCTGATACCAACTTAAACTGTCATGCCCCAAGGGATACCTTAAACACAACAGTTCGTCACACTCAATATCAAAGCTTAAGTATGACAACCTTAGTCATTCCTAGAAACTTCGATATTAAGTGTAAGGTGTGCTATCACAAATTTAGAGGAACATACATGGAATTATGAAGGTTAAGAAGATATAATAACAATTTAAAACAACCGTCTTACAAATCTTAGGGGCATTCCTTAGCCACAAATAACTATAATCTATTATAAGAATATTTCTATGAAGTCTACATCTTATCCAACACTTAAATTGATTTAGAATTTCCTTAACCAAAAAGGAAAATACCTGGTTGTAGGGTCCACGAGGCCTTAACCATAAATAGGTGAACTGCAAAAGATATCTATAGGGGTATAAGTTAATAGGCTTAGTAAGAACTATTTCCATAAATAAACTTCTTGTGTAATGAAATTCGAACAAGTTATTTAAGCAGACAAATGAAATGCAATATACACGTGGGCAAACAAGGCATATACCTATTCGGGGTTTGGTGATACGTAACCTCAAAACAAGTAGTTTTAGTTAAAAATTATGCTTTCAATCAATACCACCAAGCATATTAAGTCTACTTGATTTGAACCATGCTTTCGGACTTTCGCCAATCATTTAATTCCATGTCGCCAAGCAATTACTTCCGATCATAACTGCCAAGTGTTGCTTTTGATCGAGCTACCATCCTTCCCATCCAAGGATAATAACCCAATGCAATGTGACTCATTTGGTGGTATGCATAAATCAATTTATTTATCATATCATAGCATCATTATTATCAATTTAAGGTGATCATAGAATTTCATACAAATCAAGTGCTATACTAAAACAAACATTTAATCAATTCCGGCCTCGATATTCTTAGGATCCTTTCAACAAATTTTTCGCATACATATCAATTCATCTTTTTTTAATTCTACAAGCACAATCAAGTAAAGCACTTTAAGGAAATAAACTCACGATGCCATGTCGACACTTCTCTAAACAGATGAGTCGTTCACACAATCCACTTAGTCAAAATAATCCTCGGGTATCGTTATCCTTCTTCGGAATCACCTAGTCAAGGAAAATACCCAAAATGAGTATTTCTTGATGACTTTCTTGAATTTTGACAAAACAATGTCATAAGAATGTCAAAGTTCGTCTAAAGGATGATTCCAATTTAAAATGGCCATAACTTGGTCGTTTTAACTCGGAATTGCTCATATAATATACTGATTTCTATCTACTTGAAAAGATCTATCCATTTCTAAAACTATTTTCATCAGACTAGATCATTTAGGCTCCGAAACAGTGGTGATCAGATTCACCACGAATTTTCCCATCCCAAAAGCAATTTGTTGCGAACATTAAATCATAAAAAAAAATGCTTTGATAAATACTTAGTTATTTATATAGTTGAAAAATTCCTTTTTCATAGATATATAGCTCATATTTCTTCCATGCTTAAGTGTTTGTTGTCCAACCAAATTTCTTGAGTAAAACAATATAAATCAAGAGTGTAGAAAACCATAGTTTACAAAGATTCCATTTTGTAAATCCTTGAAATGAATATATTGATTCTTTTGTTTTCAAAGAATTACTTTTATGTTCATCTTACTATTTTTTCTAAATGACTTTTCGATAAAATAAATTTCTTCTTTTCTAAATTCTCAACATTCGTGCGACTTTTTCTATTTGTTTTCTTTGACTATTTATTTGAAAAATCGTGGTTTTGAAAACTCTCATTTTCGTTTTAAAGGGTTTCCTTGTAATATGTTTTTATGAAAATATTTTAGCACCAAAGTCATTTTTTTTAAGAAAACAGAGCAATATATAAAAAAAAAAGATTTAAAAAGCTCTTTTCAAAACAAAAGTAATTTTTTTTTAATTGTGGTGAGTTCTTCTTAAAACATGGAAAAGAATAACTTTATTTTGTTAAACCAAAGAATTTATATTTCATATAAAACCATTTCATAGGTGATAAAATCTCCTTTTTGTCAAAGTATTATTGGAGCTTTAAAGATTTGGACAACAATCTTAATAGGCATAATTATGAGAAATAATAACAAGCAAAAATAACATAAATAATAAATAAAGTCAAGTATTGGGAGTCTTAGCTTTTTCAAGGCTTCCAAGACTAAGAAGTAGACTAGTCCTAAAAAGAATAAAATAAAAGAGAAAATTGCGAATAAGAAATAAATAAATTGCGAATAAATAAATTACTTTGCATGAAAGTAAATAAATTACAAATGAGCTTATATGCTCTAAAGAATATATATATAATATATATATGTAGATACATAATTATACTTAGTTAGATATAATAACAATAATAATATGAAGAAGGTAAAGTAACAATATAAATAGATATTCATGAACAAAAACAATACATGAATATAGTGTAGCTTCCATAACATTTAGTTTTTGAAAACTCACATCATGGTCATATAAAGTTACATGACATGGGTGAAAGAACTTGTAAAGAAAAGTCTACCTAAAGAGGGTTTTTGAAGTATTATGTGTGAATGGATTTTATGTATGTAGAAGGTGGTTTGAGATTATTTTGAGAGAGTATTTGGAGAGTGTAGATAGAGGGAGTGTTGAGAGGAAAATTTTAGAGAGTTTTGGTAGTAAATTTGTGGGTAGTAATTGTGTGAAAGAGGTGAAAGAGGAGGGGGTATTTATAGGAAATGAAGAATGAATTTTTGTGTAATTTAACTAAAGAAAAAATGAAACAAAATTGAGGGAGAGAGAGAGAGTGATGCGCAAGCCAAAGGAGTGAGGAGAGAGAATGTTTTATTTTTTGTATTTTTTTATTAAATATAATAATAAAAAGTAGATGTGAAATAAAGTTATGGGAAATGTAAAAGTAAAGGTAATAGGTTATGATGTTGTAAGAGTAGGTATTAGAAAAAATAGAGATAAAAGATGTATAGAATAGTAATGAATAGTGTAATGTAAAGTAGATTGATGATAAAGTACGGCAGTAAGAAAATACAATATATTACGATATCTGTTATTTTTACTTACCGAAAAATTATAAACTAATATTTTTGAAAGCCTTTATTTTTACGAGTCTAACGGTATATCTGGAATATTTTTACTATTCGAGTCCCAAGACACGTTTTTCAAGAACTGTATCCGTTCGGGTTTTAAACGATTTGCGGTTTTATTAATCTGATCTTTTTAAGCTTCCTTATGTAATACGAACTATTCTACATACTAATCTCTTACTTACTTTCTCAAGGTTGCTTATACGGGATTACCAGACTTAAATTATTTCGTCTAACTAGGGTTTTGTTGACTTTAGGGTTTTCGATTGACTTTCCAATTAAGGTTTAAGTTAAACCGATCCAAAAACTTTGGGGGTTTACACCTATGTTGTTTGTCAAAAAGAAAGATGGATCTATGGGACTTTATATAGATTATTGAAACTTGAATAAGGTCATTATTAAGAATAAGTACCCGATTCCAAGGATAGATGACCTGTTCGATCAGTTGCATGGAGCAAAAGTGTTTTCTTGTGTTGATCTAAGGTATGGATACTGCCAAATTCGAATTAAAGCTGATGACATACCTAAGATAGGTTTTTGGACATGGAATGGTCATTATGAGTTTTTGGTTATGCCTTTTAGGTTGACTAATGCACCGACAATCTTCATGGACTTGATGAATAAGGTTTTTCGATCGTTGCTAAATGTATGTGTGATAGTTTTCATTGATGATGTGTTGGTGTGCTTTGCTTCGGATGAGCAACATGATGAGCATCTACACATGGTGTTATGGTTTTTGAGAGAAAATAAGTTGTATGCTAAGCTATCAAAGGATGACTTCTAGTACAGATAAATATCGGTTCTTGGACACATAGTATCAACAAAAGGGATTTCTGTGGACCTTGAAAAGGTTAAGGCTATTGTTGAATGGAAAAGGCCTGTAATAGTAACTGGAGTGAGAGGTTTCTTGGGTTTAGTATGATACTATAGAAAGTTTGTTCAAGACTTCTCCAAGATAACCTTACCTTTAACTTAGCTAACTAGGAAAGGTAAAAAGTTTGAATGGAAAAAAAGAGAGACCAGAGTTTTCAGGAGTTAAAAAAAAGGTTGATATCTACACCGATGCTGGTTTTACCTAATGACAAGGATTTTTTTGCCATCTATAGTGATGCATCGAAGTGTGGACTAGGATACGTGTTAATGCAAAGTGGAAAATTGATTGCATATGCGTTAAGGCAATTAAAGCCACATGAGAAGAATCATTCAACTCATGACTTGGAATTAGCAACTATCATTTTTGCACTAAAGATATGGCAACACTTCTTGTATGGATAGAATGTGAAATCTACACTGGTTATAAAAGTTTGATGTATTTGTTCACTAAAAAGGAATTGAGCATAAGACAATGTAGATGCTAGAGTTGATTAAGGATTATGACTTAAGCATTAACCATCACTCGAAAAATGTTAATGCTATTGTAGATGCTTTGAGTCATAAGAGTCATGGACAGGTAGCCTTGATGCTTACGGGACAAAAAGAGCTTATAAGAGAATTTAGAAGGTTGAACTTGGAATTTTCCTTGCAAGATCCAAAGGTTGAGATTGCATATCTTGTAAGCCCTAGAAAATTTCAGTAAATAATTCCTAAATAAACGTTGAAGATAAACTCTAAAAATGACTCCAAATTAAAACCGAACATTGACTAGTCCTAATGATAAGATCATATTTTATACAACTTGTTGATATTCATAAGAGCTAGAATGGATATTTGTTTTGATTAAAATTCATGTTTCAGGACTAATTTGGATTAAGAAATCAAATAAGAAATTTTGAAGGAAAATGGGAAAAATTGAAGTATACGCCGACATTTTAGCATTCAAAGCCGCCGGCGTTCAGACGGCTTACACCCAAGGCCGCTGCCAACATTGCCAGCTTTGCCAGCCTTTAACTCAATCAACTTTACGCCGCCTCAAAGCCGCCAGCGTAGAAGTTCAACAGGCTAGCATATAAAGAAAGCCGGCAGCCCAGAGTTGAAAAGTCACCAGCTTTGAAGGAATTACAAGATATGCCGGCTCCTAAGCCGCCGGCGTTGGGGCAGTGTAGGTCACAAATATAAAGAGACATGAAGATAACAAATGCTTGGAAGAAATTGAAGAGACAAATCGGTTGGAGGGTCTACGCCGGTGTGAAAGCTGCCAGCTTTTGGACGGCTTTCGTTATAAATTGGTACAACGCTTCATTTCTGATCACATACGCCGGCTAGATCTACATCTAAGTCGTCGGCGTAGAAACGGCCTACATATGTAACTGACATTGAAAGCTGCCTGTGCACTGCCTGTGCAAAGGAGAAATTGAAGATACACCGCTTGTAAGCCGCCGGCGTAGGATCCATAACTGCCGGCTTTGAATGAAACTGCCATTTTTCTTTAATGAGTTGTTACGAAATTTTTCCTATAAATAGGGGGTCTTCTCCTCACTTTCAGGACAATCCAAGCAGCTCTGAAATACACTGCAATACATAGATTAGAATTAGTATTTCATAGAGATTTTTGAAGATATTGAAGTTTTTCAAGAAATTGCAAGTGAAGCTTTGATATTTTGAATTGGTGATATTGATCTTTTCCTTTTATGCAATTCATATATCTGAATATTTGATAATGAAATCATTTGCAATTTCTTATCTGATTTTTGAATCATCATCCATGAGTAGCTAAATCCTTTTTGTGGGAAGTTGATGAAGCTTTAAACATGCTAAAATGATCTTTGAAACCATGTTATAAGATAGTTAGAATCATGGAATATTCATATTGAGTTCTGATTATTCATCATATCTTTGGTGTATAAGAATTCTGATAACTCGGAAGGGAAATTAGGGTTCATATGAATTCATAAATTGAGATTAAATTACAATTGCGGAAGCGGCGAGTTTAATCTAATTTAGAAATTGTCCATAAATACTAATGCAATATTTTATATTGATTTCTCACTAAGGAATTAGGGGATGTTAATATAAAGTATTAGTCAATTATAGAATCGGAAGGTTTATAATTGTAATTTTGATTCCACGAATAATTTATTTAGCGGAAGCTATTGGATTATTTTTGTGGTTTAAAAGGTTTTTAACTCTGTTTTGACAATTTCTTATGAATATCCATGAATCTAATTATCATTATAACATGACTTCAAGTTGATTGGCAATAGTTTAAAGTGGATTCTGCTCCTTCCCACATTTTTCTAACATATCACTCTCTTCAAAAGCTCACTGCATTCATAGTAGATACTTAATTAGATAATTTAGTTTAATCTTAATCTAATCATTCTAAAAGATCAATTGCCTAGATATTAGTATTAGTTGATAACTGTCTAGTAGTTAATAGATCTCTGTGGGATCGACACTTGACTCATGCTATATTACAAGATAAGGCCCAGTACGCTTGCTGGATAAGATGCTTTGAAAATTCAATACTAATTTAGCACATCAAGTTTTCTGGCGCCGTTGCGGGGATCTTATTAATATTAGACTACCTTCAGCTTTGCTAGTAGTTTAGGTTTAAGTTTAGTTTTGATTTTTCCTTTTCTCTTTGCAGGTTTTATGCGAAGAAGTAGAAGTTCTGAACTTCTACCTTTAGACCCTGAGATTGAAAGAACCTTGCATCAACAGAGAAGAGAGAAAAAGAAGAGGAGCAATGGCACAAAATCAAGGACAAGGAAACAATGACAATAACAACCAGTTGCAAGCAGCTGCTCCCGCTCCAAGGGCAATTCGAGACTATACAGTACCTACTGTTCAGGATCCGCCATAAGAATGCCCACTGTGGAGGCTAACAACTTTGAGCTTAAACCGTCCCTGATTCAAATGGTTGAGTCACATCAATTTGGAGGATATCCGAATGAGACGCCAGATGAACACCTTGCCAAATTTCTCCAGTACACCAACACTGTCAAACTTAATGGTGTAAGAAACGAAGTCATCCGACTACAGCTTTTCCCTTTTTCTCTTAGGGATAAAGCCTTGGCATGGTACAATTAGACTCGATCACTACATGGGATGATCTGACAAAGAAGTTTCTGAAGAGATTCTTCCCTCCAGCAAGGACCCAGATTAAGAAATGAGATCTCCAACTTCACCAAATTCCCTGGTGAATCATTATATGATGCTTGGGAAAGATTCAAAGAGGCGGTCAGAAAATGTCCACACCACGGTTTACCCGATAATCTACTGATCGAAAATTTCTACCTCAGTCTTGATGAAGCTTTGAGGTCCTTAGTAGATGCTACATCGGGAGGATCACTGATGGGAAAAACATATGAGGAAGCTAGTGAGATTATTGAAGAATTAGCTTCCGCGGCTCATAATTGGAGTTGTGAAAGAACAAGATCTAAAGTAGCATCTTGGAAGACAAAGAAGATATATCACAACTCAAGGCTCAAATGGCAACCCTCATCACTCAAGTAAGTAAACTCACAACTACAAATTCTTCCAATAAAAAACAAGTGTTTTGTTGTGAGATTTGCTCAGGTCCACACTCTTCTTTCGAGTGTCCGCATGGATCATCATCAAATGATGAGCAGCTCAACTATGTGGGAAATTTCCAAAAGGGTAATTTTGGAAACACATATCATCCGAATATGCGGAATCATCCCAATTGTCATATCGGAATGATGCCAATGTTCTAAAGCCACCACCTGGTTTCCAAGGACAAGGATATGCAAGAAATGCCCCACCTCAACAGCAAATTCAATCCTCCACTGATGCATTACTAAGGGATTTCATTGTCACTACAACAAACTCACTCAGTAATCAGAATGCAATCATTCAAGATTTGCAAGGGAAACTCCATCAACTTGCACAGCAAGTGAGTAGTAGACCATCTGGGTCTTTACCAAGCAACACGGAGGAGAATCCCAAGTCTGTAAATGCAATCACCCTGAGAAGTGGTAAGGAGATTGCTCCAGTTGAGGAAACTATCAAGGATCAAGAGGAAATTCCACCACAAAACAACAAAGGAAAACGAAAGGTGGAGGACACTATTCAAAAACCACCAGAGGTGAAATCATATGTTCCTCCCGTCCCTTTTCCAGGAAGATTAAAGCAACAAAGACTTGATGAGCAATTTTCAAAATTCCTGGATGTTTTCAAGAAGCTGCACATCAACATTCCATTCTTAGAAGTGATTCAAGGAATGCCTTCCTATGCGAAATTCATCAAAGAGTTGCTATCCAACAAAGGAAGATTGATGGAAATGTGGTACTCACTGGAGAATGTTCCATGATCCTACAGAAACATACGCCCAATCTGCCCACTAAACTCCGAGATCAGGGAAGTTTTACTGTTCCCTGCACCATTGGTGATTGTCATTTTGATAAAGTTTTAATTGATTCTGGTGCAAGTATCAACTTAATGCCTTTATCGGTATTTCAAAAACTAGGACTTGGAGATTGCAAGGATACACATGTAACCTTGCAACTTGCTGATAGAAGTGTAAAATACCCTAAGGGTATTGTGGAAAATGTCCTAGTTAAAGTTGACAAATTTCTTTTTCCCTGTGGATTTTGTAGTCTTAGACATGGATGAAGATAGGGAAGTTCCCATAATCTTGGGTAGACCGTTCCTTGCAACAGGCAAAGCACTAATTGATGTGGAACAAGGGTAGCTTACATTACGGGTGATGGATGAACAGATTACTTTCAATGTCTATGAGGCAATGAAGAAATTTGATGATACTGATGCTTCTTACACCATCAATACCATTGATGAGCTGGTTTTCGAGTCGCTTGAGGAACAAACCGGTGTGGAGACTATGGAATCCGTCTTGAAAGACTTGGACAATTGGAGTGATGAAGAGGATGAAGAAATACAGGAAGATGTACCAATGATCAAAATAAGGTATTATGAATCATTGGGTACAAATGAGCAGAAGCAAGTTCCATCTTTGACGCAACCACCAACCTTGGAACTTAAACCCCTTCCTGACCATCTGAAGTATGCTTTTCTCGGAATTGGCGATACTTTGCCAATCATCATTTCATCGGCATTGACAAATAAACAAGAACAGCAGTTGATTGAAGTGTTGAAAAAGCACAAAGAAGCAATCGGATGGACCATTGCAAACATTAAGGGTATTAGCCCTATGATTTGCACTCACAAAATTCTTATGGAAGTTGAGCGTAAACCTACAGTTCAACCACAAAGGAGACTTAACCCAACACTTAAAGAGGTTGTCAAGAAAGAAGTTTTGAAGCTACTTGATGTAGGTATTATCTACCCTATCTCTGATAGTAAATGGGTTAGTCCAGTTCAGTAGTACCAAAGAAAGGGGGTATGACTATAGTAAAAAATGAGCTAAATGAATTGATTCCTACTCGTACTGTGACTGGGTGGAGAGTTGTATTGATTACAGGAAATTGAATGATGCCACCCGAAAGGATCACTTTCCCCTTCCCTTCATTGATAAATGTTGGAGAAACTTGCAGGGCATGACTATTATTGTTTTCTTGATGGATATTCTGGATACAATCAAATTTCCATTGCACCCGATGATCAAGAGAAAACAACATTCACTTGTCCCTATGGCACTTTTGCCTTTAGAAGGATGCCTTTTGGACTTTACAATGCACCTGCTACGTTTCAGAGGTGTATGATGGCTATATTCTCTGATATGCTTGAGAATTTCATTGAAATCTTTATGGATGATTTTTTAGTCTTTGGAAAATCATTTAATCTTTGTCTGGAGAATTTAGCCTCGGTTTTACAAAGATGCAAAGATACCAATCTGATCTTGAATTGGGAAAAATGCCACTTCATGGTGAGAGAAGGGATAGTATTAGGTCACAAAATCTCTGCGAGAGGAATTGAAGTGGATAAAGCAAAAGTGGAGATCATTGAGAAGTTACCACCACCCACGACTATTAAAGGAGTCAGAAGTTTTCTTGGACATGTGTAAACCCCTGTTTTCTAAGCCTTAACCTTAAGCCGGAAAGTCAATCGAAGACCTTAGGTCAACGGATCTTGAGTAAAACCCTACAGTTTAGATCCTGTAAGCTCGAGTTCGTAAAACGAGGAGTCAAAAAATAATTAAAGTGTTTAAAATAGTCCGTAATAATATTTGATTTATTAAAAATATCATATTGGTTTATTTTCGGCTTATTTCGAACCCGTTTGGATACTGCTTTGGAAAGTGTGTCCCGGGCTCAGAAAATTAAAAATATATCTTTAATATTTTTAGACTCGTATTTTTATAAGGATTTCAAAAATATCAAGTTTATAATTTTTCGGATTTTAAAAATATCAGTTATAGCTCATATAAGCTTATTTTACTCTTACCGGTAACTTAATTGTTAAATTTCTAAAATAATTTAATTGACTATTTTATTAAAATCATAAAAATTCTGCCACTTAAATAAAAATATTTTTCTTAATTTATTTTATATATTCTTATTCAAAAAGCCACTTTATTAACCCATATCTCAAGTACACATCCATTATCATTACTACACATTATTATGTTTTCTTTTGCTTTTTCTTACACTTCTTTTCCCCAAAAATGGCAGCTGACCATTCCCCATAAATTAGCCACTTTTCATTATTTTTAATTATTTATTTGATATTTTAAAGTCTATTTTAGTTAGAAATGGAAGCAACTAGTTACATTTTCAAAAATACAAATTGGAAATCAAACCACACACACTCCTACACACCTAGAAATCACGCCAGCCCCCTCCCCCCATGCAGCTGCTGTTTTATTTTTTTTTTAAATTATTTAACACACTTTTAACTCTATGTAAACATTTCATTCTTTCCCTCTTTCACATTTGTAAACCCTATATTTTTCCTCTCTCTTTTTCCCTCTCTTTTCTCTTCTTCCTTGCCTTGTCTTCTTGAGAACAAGCTGCCCCCATTTTATTTCCTTGCTTCCACATATATTTCTTGCAAATATTTAAGGTAATCATCCTCTTTTAACTCTCATAAGATGTTATAGGATGATATTGTGGATGTTTCATGCATCAAAGGACATTCCACAAGCTCAAAATGCTATGGATGATGATGCCAAGAGTTGAAACACTCCTCTAGATGATGATCTCTTTTGTTATTAGTATATTTGTTATCTTGAAGGCTTGTTTATCTTCTTATTTTTGTGATAGCTTGTAGATCTAGAGTTTTACCAAGCTTTAGTTATGTTTATGAGTAGATCTAGAAGTTTAAGGCTTACTACTAAGTTTTTCTTATGTTCTCATGGTTGAATGTTGAGTAGATCTTAGATTTGAGTTTGAAAAAAGAAAAATTCGTAACTTGTGAAGGCACCCTTTTAAAAACCCTCTTTCAAGTCTTAAAATGGAAGTTTTTGTTAAGAAAATGAAGGTTTGATAGATGTATATCATCAAGGCTTCATCTTACAAGAATCAAAGTTGATTTTCAAAGTTTATTTTCAAAAACAAAATTGTATTTTCGGATCAAGACAAAGACCTAAAATAAAAACATGTTTTTCCAACTCAAAAATGAGGATTTTGTTCAAGAAATGAAGGTTCTTAAGATATAATATGTAATGGGTTGTTTTATGAGTTTTGATGAATTTTCTCAAGAGATATGTCCAAAATAAATTTATGAAAATTCGGATCTAGACCAAGACCCATTTTTGGAACCCATCATTCAACTTTAAAATGAAGATTTAGACAAAAATATAAGGGCTCTTGGTATAGATATCTTAAGGAATGAATTTTCATAAGTTTAAAGAGTTTTCCTAAAAGGTATGGCTTAAATCAAGTGTTTTGTAAAAGACAAAATTTAGGTCTTGTATTCATTGTAAACTTCAAAGAGAAATTCGTAATTATGGGGAGACTAATTTTTAAAACCTTCTTTTAGATCTCAAAACATATTTATATTGAAAATGGAATGCTTTGATGATATATAATATAGGAAAAATTATTTTCATTGAACTAAGTAAGTTTTAGTAAAGGAATTACTCAAACAAGACAATGAGTTTTGACTTGTAAATTTCGGTTTTATGAAAATGGATTTTTAGAAGTTTCATTTGAACTTTATGTTTGGGTTTAGATAAGTGTGTAATCTCTTAATTTTTGTTTTGATAATCTCCTTACAAGTTTAGGACTAAAATAAGTTAATCTAAGTAGTTAATAGAGTAGATATGGCAATTTTTCACAAAGGTTCAATTCTTGGATTTTCGCAACCCTACTGTACAGTAAATTTCCGACCCCTAAATGACCTTAAATGTTTGAATTAACTTTAGAAATAGATAGCTCTTTCGAAGTAGGTATAAATCGGTATATTATAAGCTAAATTCCGAGTTAAAATGAGTTAGATATGACCTTTTTAAGTTAAGGATTCAACCTAGACGGAAATTGACGAACTTAGTAAATAAAATTGTAAGTTTTAATAAACTTCATAAGAGATACTCATTGAGGGTATTCTTTGTACCTAGGAATTGGAGGACGGTTACCACTTCCCGAGGACTATTACGACTAGTGATTTCACTAACATGGACAAGTGAGATCATTTCTCAATTAATTATGCTCTTGGGTGTGCTTGTAGTAGTAGTGGCATTAGATTTAGGAAAAGATAAAATTTGTGAATGATTGGTGATCTAAACTTGCATGAATGAACGATAAGTTATCGAGGCAAGCTTTGTTGTAATAACCTTGTATGAGCTAGTATAGATTTGGAGTGTCTGAAATCTGTATGGTCACTTTTAAATTATCTAATTAATATACCATGATTATATGAATAAATTCTACATGCATAACACGTAGTGAGTCACATATCATTGTCGAGTATACTTTTGGTGGGATAAAGGTGTATTTGGGAGGCAGCGGTTCTTTAATGAAGGGAATTATGGTTGCATGACTTATGGACCACCCCATTCAAATAATTAAACTATGGTTGCATGACTTATGAACCAACATTAAAATTGTGGTTGCATGTCTTATGGACCACTCCACTTAAGATTGGGACTATGGTTGCATGTCTTATGGACCAACATTGGAACTGTAGTTGCATGACTTATGAACTACCCCAAACCCCGAATGGAGGGCGTAAATTCATTCACTTATGACTACCGGAAAGTCATATGCTTGCTTGCTCATTTGCTTGTGCATTCATATGGTTGTTTAATTATAACTTGCTTATATAGATATTTTAGCTTGATCGAGTATGTTACTTGGAAAATGAATCTCACTAAGCAATTAGCTTATACCCCAATAGTTTTTGTTGCAGTGTTCCTATTTTGGATGTTCCGAGAGGACACTTATGCAGGTTTACTACATTGGATTAAAGAGCTTTTGAGGAAGTCGGGACCTAGTATAGGCGTGGACTTCTAGGAAAATCTCTTTAATGTAAATTCAGATATGTGTAATTGGAGCTAAACGATGTAGACTCCATTTTTTGGTGGGGTATGCCCCCTTGCTTTTGTAAAGTATAACTATTTATTTTGTTGTGATTTATATTCTTAATTCTATGTATGCTTTCTTAAGACTACTCGAATCAAAAGTGTGATCCTAAAAGTTGTGTGAGTACACCTTACACTCAATATGTAAACTCATGGGATGATTAAGGATGCCATACTTAAGTTTAAATATCGAGTGTGGTGGACTGTCGCGTTTAGGGACCCTTTGGGGCGTGACAACATGCTGGCTTCTATAGACGATTTATCAAAGACTTCTCCAAGATTTCCAAACCTCCTTGCAACCTTCTGGAAAAAGATGCGGTGTTCAATTTTGATGACAAATGTTTGCAGGCATTCAATTCATTAAAGGAAAAGCTCATTTCTACACCAGTAATCATTGCGCCAGACTGGGAGCTTCCTTTTGAACTCATGTGTGATGCCAGCGACTTTGCGGTCGGAGCGGTACTTGGTCAGAGACGAGGTAAGATATTTCATGTTATATACTATGCAAGTAGAACACTAAATGAGGCCCAAAGAAATTATGCCACTACTGAGAAAGAGCTTTTAGCTGTTATCTTTGCATGTGATAAATTTAGGCTTTATCTGATAGGTTCTAAAGTGATAGTATATACTGACCATGCAGCTCTCAAGTACTTGTTTGCTAAAGCTGATGCAAAACCTTGGTTGATTAGATGGGTATTACTACTGCAAGAATTTGATCTTGAAATTAAAGATAAAAAGGGAACTGAAAATGTAATTGCTGATCATTTGTTTAGACTTGAATCTGATAGTTTAGACATTCCCATTAATGAAAAGTTCCCTGATGAACAATTGCATGCAGTAGAAATCCTAGATTTGCCATGGTATGCTGATTATGTGAATTATTTGGTAAGTAAGATTATCCCATATGGTTTGTCTTATCCTCAAAAGAAAAAGTTTTTGCATGATGTAAAACAATATTTTTGGGATGAACCATATCTGTTCAGAAAATGTGCTGACCAAATAATTAGAAGATGTGTACTTGAATCTGATCAGCTGAGATCTTAACACTGTCATTCAAGAGAAGCAGGGGGACACTTTGGTGTTCAAAGGACTGCAGCTAAAGTGTTATCATCTGGATTTTATTGGCCTAACTTATTTCGTGACTGCAGGAACTTCATTATGTCATGTGCTCAATGTCAAAAGACAGGTAACATTTCTAAACGGCATGAATTACCACAAACAATATTCTGGTAATTGAGCTTTTTGATGTTTGGGGGATTGACTTTATGGGTCCTTTTCCCTCATCTTTTTCAAATAAATACATACTTGTGGCAGTTGATGTTTCAAAATGGGTTGAAGCTGTTGCTTTTCAAACAAATGCCCGAGTAGTTTTAAAATTTTTGAAAAAGAATATTTTTACCAGATTTGGGGTGCCCAGAGCTATAATTAGTGATGGGGGGTCTCATTTTTGTAACAAGCAATTTGAAAAACTTTTAGCAAAATATGGTGTTACACATAAAGTGGCTACCCCCATCATCCACAAACTAGTGGGCAAGTTGAAGTTTCCAATAGGGAATAAAAAGGATTTTGGAAAAAATGTTAATGCATCAAGAAAAGATTGGTCTTCAAAATTAGATGATGCATTATGGGCTTACAGGACTGCTTTTAAAACCCCTATTGGAATGTCTCCATATATGCTTGTTTTTGGTAAATCATGTCATCTTCCTATAGAACTTGAGCACAAGGCATATTGGGCCATAAAATTTCTTAACTTTGATGAAAAAGCTGCAGGTAAAAACAGATTGCTTCAATTAAATCAGTTGGAAGAATGGAGGAATGAGGCATTTGAAAGTGCTCGTATCTATAAGGAACGAGCAAAGAAATGGCATGATAGAAACATCATCAAACGAGAATTTTTGCCTGGACAAAAAGTTCTACTTTACAATTCTCGTTTGAAGTTGTTTCCTAGAAAATTACGGTCACAATGGTCGGGACCGTTTGAGATTGCAAAAGTTTTTCCATATGGCACGGTGGAATTAAATACTGAGGATGATCGGACTTTTAAAGTGAATGGGCAACTGCTCAAACATTATTTTGAGGGGGAAAATCTTGACAGTACTACTATTGTCAGAATCTCAAAAACCATAATCAGATCAGGAAAGTCGAGCTAAGCGGCTTTAAACTAAGCGCTTCTTGGAGGCAACCCATGTCTAATTTTAGAATAGTTTTATTTGTTTTGTTTTTACTAACTTTGTTTTTAGTGTGGACAGGTGTATTTTTGAAAAAAAAAAATTTGAAAAAGCTAAAGACCGGCTTAAGGCTGCCAGCCTTGAGCAAGCTTTGAAAAAACAAGGAAAGCCGGTTCAACGCCGCCAGCTTTAGGCCGGCATAAATATCAGTACAGGAGTAGGTGAGCACCGCAGTAGAAGCCGACAATGGAAAGGTAAAGGCCGCCGGCTTACATGCTAGCTTTTGAGAACAATATTTACACCGGCAATGGAAAGGTGAAGGCTGTCGGCTTAGTGCCAGCGTATGTTCAAGATTTCTTAGGTTTTGGAAAAATCCCGATCAAAGCCAGCACCTGGGGATATAAGCCGCCCGCTTTTAGCCGGCGTATCCATGTAAGCCGGCAATGTAAATGGGTAAGCTGCCAGCCTGATGCTCTCGGTATGAATTTATTTTGGTTACACTGGCTGTAAGCCGCCGGCTTACACGACAGAAATGCCGGCGTACAATCTGCAGATCACTTTTAGCAGGTACGATCCTTCTCTCTCTTTCTCATTCTCTGATAATCACTCTCTCACACTCAGTCTCTTGCTCTCACTCAACCATCCCACATCCATTTCGTTTAATCCAGCTTGTATAAGTAAGTTCCAATGATCTCTACTCTTAGTTCTCTGATTTAATCTATTACATTGCTTTGATTTGTCAATTCGCTCATGGATTAATCTGAGATTGATTGTTTTTCGTAAATGGGATATGAACTTCAGATCTTGATAGAATTAATTGTTGTGATGATGTTCTGTTCAAGCTACATTTCGTGCCATGCATGCTTTACTCCTATTTGTGCAGACATGATCCTTGAGCTGGCTTGATCCATGAAATGTGCTTAATTGAAAAATTAGGGTTCTTAGGCTTCTAGGAAATTGAAATTTCGAAAATTGGGGCTTTGATGATTGGATTGCAATTTGATGCTTTACATACTACTTAGTAGCTCCAAATCATGAATTGTGATCAATTTTGCAAGAATTGAACTTGGAATTTGGAATTGTGCTCAATTTTGATGAAAATTTCAGTATGAAAATGTTTTTGGGGCTTTTAATGAAAAATTTTTGAAAATCATTTTTATTTCAAAAATTTGAAATTCCAACGTTCAATTCTTAGCTAGCCGACCTAAGCTGCTAGCTTTGACTGTATTGTGCAAGTGTAAATGTTTCATTCAATTCCATGATTTTTAGCTTTACTAGTTATATGCCTTTGATCTCAAAAATTGTTCAAAATCATGTTTAGGCATAAATTAGGATTGTAATCATTAAGAATTTCATTGAAATTGCGCATTCCTCGTTTCTAATTAAGATCAATTTATTTGCAGGAATGGCTCAAAGGTAAAAACGACCAAGAACGACTGACGCCTCTACATCTGGTTCACAGACTAGAGATCTGCTGTCTAGTTAGCAGTACGCCAAGGATAGAAAAAAGAGGCTCATGAAAATAGACTTCTTAAATACACAGTATTTAGACTGGTGCCTACTGGATGAGTTTGGGGTCATTGATAAGATCAGAGAAATTGTCCAAGATCCAGCTTGGATCCGGCTATTTGATTTTCGGGAGCCTGCATACAAGAACTTGACGATTGAGTTCTTGTCTACCTTAAAGAACATCCCAGACCGAGAGGAGTCCACTTTTCAATTTCAAGCATTTGGGCAGATTAGGGAAGTCAAATTAAAGCAGATGGGCCACCTATTGGGACTGTATGACAATGAGCAAGAAAATAGGAATCTGCCGAACATTTGGCCTGAAGGGGAAGATCACATGACCTAGGAGGCATATTGGTTCCAGTTAGTTGCTCCTGAGAGAGCAAATGAGCCCTTCTTCCCCTCCAAATCACTGGCCACATCTTTTCGTGCTGTCGAGCACAAGCTGCTCCACCACATTCTTGCACACACTCTGAGTTGCAAGAAAACTAGTCACAGCAAGGTGACTAGTTTCGACATGTTCTACTTGTTTAGCCTTATTAGAGGTTACATAATTGATTTAGGGGCGGAGATAGCAAATTTTATCTACCGGTAGGCAGATGATACCAGGACTCGAGTCCTGTGTTGTGGTGGCTACATCACTCGATTACTGAAAGGGATGGAGATTTTTGAGCCTCCATAGGATGATGACGTATTTGAGTGTAAGAAGATGTCATTTGCACCATTCCGAGGCTGGGGATTGCTGAAAAACCCCAGAAGAGCACAGCCATCGGTTTTGGAGGAGGTCGAGCTCTAGGATATCTTTCCTCGAGATGCTCCATTTGAGATTCCATCCATATCTGCTCCTCCTCCTCCTGCAGGCACTTCAGCAGCATATGGAATGGACCAGCTTAGGCTGGATATTGAGGAGCTGAAGAGCCAAAACCAGGAGCTCAGGGATAGAGAAGAGAAGGAAAGAAAGAAAAACAAGAAGTTTCGGAAGTCTATCTTTGAGGCGTTGAGGACGACCATCTGCTGCATTAGCCCAGAGACAGGGGCTGGCATGACATACGAGACTTCATCTGAGTCTAGGCACAACTCACATCACTCAGATAGGCTTAGTTCGGAGCACACACGGACAGCCAGCCCAGGAGACACTCAGAGATATACTCCTAAGGATAGCAGCAGACCCAGTCCAGGGCCAGAGAGCTAGAGACCCTGCTAGCTCTCATTTGATCTTTATTGTTTTTATTTTTATCTTGGCCTGTATATATATTGAGCACCCAAGTTCCTGTGGGTGGACTCCTTTATTTTTCTGCTTTTATTTTTGTTTTTTTTTTCTTTTGTAGTGATTACAGGAAAGCAGCAAAGCAAATGCTCTTGTAATGCAAATTTTGATGATTATGAAACAACTGATGACTTCAGGGAAGTATCAAATTCTTTTTCTTATTCCTTTCCTATGATTTAATTTGTTGCAAAACAGTGAGGACACTGTTTGGTTGAAGTGTGGGGGAAGGGATAAAATTGAATGAAGTGTTGAATTGAAGTGATAAATATGATGTGTTGTCTGCTGTTATATATATTTGAAAATACCCACCTTGTATTTTTAGTTTAAAAGCAAATTATGAGGAAATTATGCCAAATTTTTTTTTTCAAAAATCTCTTGAAATTGGAGATAGTACAAAAGTAAATACTAAAAGCAATGAAATTGACTTGTAAAAGTATTTTACTCACCTGCTGTTGTGATTGGTTTACTAAGTTAAAATTAAGTTGTAAAATCCTTAAGAAACAAGTTTACTTTATTTTTGACTTTGGAATTGGAAATTTAAGAGCTGATTGAGTCCTTTTGTGAAAAATAAACAGGTTTACTTCTAGGAAATTTTAGTTTGTATATATTCTTTGAATTTTAACACTTAGTGAAAGAGGTAGAAGAAACTTTTAAACTTAGTGATCTTTCATAAACATAAGTCTTTGATATTGTTATTGCATTCAAAAAGAAAGAAACAAGCATAGCCACTACTCCTCTGACTTGAAATTTTGAGTTATGAGTATCTGAACTTGAATGTTAAAGTAAGGAAGAGTTCTTAGGGATATTTTGAAACCTGGTCACTTAGGTGATGAGTTTGGGATGTGCCGACTCAATAAACTCACTGTAACAAGAAGGGAAGAATGGCAAAAAGAAAATAAATGCTTGAAAAAGAAAAAGAAAAATGAATGCAATATATGCAAATAAAGAAGACTTATAATAAAGAAGGAGAAATTCTAAGGAAAAAGTAGATACCACATGCTTTCATTTAGTGTTACTTAAAATATATAAGCTAGAAATCCAACGAAGTTTAAATGAGTATTTTTCCTTAGTGGATTGAGCATTTGCTTTTGAATAGAAGGTTCTTTTGCTAAAAGTTGAGATTAAAACTTGTTTTGTTTGGATTAACTCCAAAATTTTAATTATAGTACTCTAATTATAAGAATTTGGTATGGTTAGAGCAATAGATACAAGAAAAACAAGTTAAAGAAATTGTGATTAAATTGGGAAAATTGTACTATCTATAAGAGATTTCATATTGTTCTTCATTTTGCTTGAGGACAAGCAAAAGTTCAAGTGTGGGGGAATTGATAAGATCATATTTTATACAACTTGTTGATATTCATAAGAGCTAGAATGGATATTTGTTTTGATTAAAATTCATGATTCAGGACTAATTTGGACTAAGAAATCAAAACAAGAAACTTTGAAGAGAAAATGGGAAAAATTGAAGTATATGCCGGCATTTCAGCATTCAAAGCCGCTGGCGTTCAGACGGCTTACACCCAAGGCCACTGCCAACACTGCCAGCTTTGCCAGTCTTTAACTCAATCAACTTTACGCAGCCTCAAAGCCGCCAGCGTAGAAGTTCAACAGGTTAGCATATAAGGAAAGCCGACAGCCCAGAGTTGAAAAGTCACCAGCTTTGAAGGAATTACAAGATACGCCGGCTCTTAAGCCGCCGGAGTTGGGCAGTGTAGGACACGGATATGAAGAGACATGAAGATAACAAATGCTTGGAAGAAATTGAAGAGACAAATCGGTTAGAGGGTCCATGCCGGTTTGAAAGCCGTCGGCTTTTGGATGGCTTTTGTTATAAATTGGTGCACCGCTTCATTTCTGATCACATACGTCGGCTAGATCTACATCTAAGCCACCGGCGTAGAAGCGGCCTACATATGTAACTGACGTTGAAAGCTGCCTGTATACTGCCTGTGCAAAGGAGAAATTGAAGATACGCTGCCTGTAAGCCGCCGGCGTAGGATCCATGTCACGCCCCGAAGGGTACCCTAAATGTGGTAGTCCGCCGTACACAATATTAAAGCCTAAGAATGACCACCTCAGTCACGCGAAGGCTTCCATACTATGTACAAGACGTCTAACACATAAAGAAGACAAATCGGAATGATACATTTTATGTTGATACAATTGAGTAACAATGTAAAGGAAAAACAATCCATTATAATCCAAATACAAAACACTATACTTCAAAATATAAATCATCAAGCTTCAATTACATTTATCCCAAAACTTCACTACATAAAACTATTACAAGGCAAATCGTAAATCTTAGCCGAAAACTTTATGTCACGCCCCGAGGGTATTATAGTAATAACAATCAAGAACCACTTGATTATCATTATTAGGTTACCTTCTAGGAGTGACATGATTTTCAAAAACAGGATCTTTTAGTTGCTTGGAGGGAATAAACAAACATATATAAGATGTAAATTAGTAAACAACTATTACAAACTTCTATATTACAGATCATATGCTTCAGAATTCCTTACCACTTTAACTGATACTTCTAATGCACGTTACATGCGCCATAAGGCTATTACAGATATAGATATTCTAATTCTATACTAAACTTTAGACTTCTGGCTTCTAGTCTCTTACCGGGACCATGCTCTTGCTAGTAATGAGCCACGGTCGCAGAGTGAATCTGAAAGGACTGTGGGAGTGTGAGCTAAAACACGAGCTCAGTGAGTAACCAGAATTTATTACACATAACATACAAGTTATTTAACAATCATATGAAATGCAGCAATCACACAAATGAACATTACAAGCTTGGATAACCCGGAATCCAAACAGGATGAAGATTTACGCCCTCCCATCGGGGTTGAAGGATCACAATCTATGGTCCACCTACCCAGGAGATACTTTAAGCTTTCAGGAAATAACAATCTCAATTTAGTTATCTCTTTATACTTATCATGTTCATTATTTATTTCCTGTTTAGCTTTAGAAACTCCATTAAGTGTTAGTTATTCTCAAGTAATACCATAAGCGGCGTCCTTCATTTACCATGTAGTTCCTATGGTATTAACAGAACAAAAGTAATCTTGCAATTAACTACTAGCTCTCTGGCCTAGATAATTCAAGCATTACCAGAGATCCGAGAATCTAACATGTAGTAGGCTACCACTTACTCAATGCTTTTTATGCATAGAATGTTATGCATGATTATTTTCCATTATGGTACCGGTAGTTATTAGTCAATTTAGGGGTGATCAACCAAAACAAACAATTCATTATAACCTACAAACATTATCTAGATACAGGCAATTGTGTTATCACTTGTTTTAGAGTGACATGGCAATCAATGGAATTCAATCCACACTTTCATATTTTAAACAGATCATAAATTTTCATTATCTTTTTATTGAAGGTTCACTACTAGTACAAGCACAACCAATGTAATAAAACTGAGTCACTCACCTGCCCATCCTAGTTAATCGTAGTAATCTTCAGGTAGGTCCTCCCCAGTACCCGAGTCACCTATTGATATAGAGAATATAAAGATTAAAAATTTCTAGACTATATCAATGAGTTTCTAAAAAATACTTAGATGTCCTAATGGTTGGTTCTGGTTGGATATGTGAACCGATCAATTGGGTATTTGAAAAGTTAATAACTTCATTAATTCATTTTTATTGCCTAAATATATCAATTTTCTTTTAAATTACTTAATAAATTTTTCTTATAGGCTATAGATACTTCTATACTCACAAATTTGGAGTATTTAGATTTCCATTGTTATCTGTTTTCATATAACTATTCTAGTATATACTTAATATTTACTAACTCATAATTTATACATATATATGTCTTGTTATGAAAACATTTTTACTAATAAAAGAATTTATTAACTTAATAATAACTATTTTCGAAGTTATTTTCCCTTTTTCGAAAATCGTAAAAACATTAATAATTAACATCAGTAATAGTACTAAAATAGTTATACTATCAATAATACTAATAATAACAATAATAACAATAATAATAATAATAGTAATAATAATCAATAATAATAATAATAATAATAATAATAATAATAATAATAATAACAATAATGGCAATAATAATAACAATATTAATAAATATACTAATCATTCAATTTCCGAAAATAAATTGGATGGAATAATTACATAAAAAAAATTATACTAATAATCTTATGTTTTAGTTAAAGTAATTTTGGTCTTACCTTCATATTATTTTTAATAATATTTTCGAAAATTTAACAAAAATTCTTTTAATAATAAAAAGATTATTAATAATTATAATTAAAAAGTTATTAACCGAAAATTATTTACTTAAGTAATTTATATTTCAAAACTCCTTTTTGGATTAATAATAATTGATTAAGTATTAAAACATTCTACATTTAATAAAGTAAAAAAAAAATTAATTTTGTTTTTGAATTTAAATAAATAAATAAATAAAATTCGGATTTACTATTATATATTATTATTACTATTCCAGAAAATGAATAAATGCAGGAAAAATATTAAAAATTCCAGAATTATTATATTAATATTTATTATATATATATATATATTTATCCAGAATCGTTTTCCTTTTCTTCTTTTTCTTTTTTTTTTTATTTAAATTTGGCCGAGAGGTACACGGGGTGTACACACCCGTGTACCCAGCCCGTGCACATCGGGGGAGCACTGTTCATCGTCTTCCCCGATGAGCCGCTGCGAATTCCAGCGAATCCCGACGTTAGAACGTCGGGATTTTGGTTCTAAACTACTCCTAGGAACATTAGAAGCCTAAATATCTAAGAAAAACTGAATTCAAACAACATGTTTCTCAAGAAATCGGATCATCAAGCTCGGCTAGGGTTTGGAAAGATTACCTTCGTTGTGACGTTCCGATGAAATTCGAAGCTTCCAGCTAGCTTGGTTAGCTTCCTAAGATGTCTAAGAGTTAGTAGTAATCCTTAAAACTCAAAGAAAATTCACGGAATAACATCTCTTACCTCGAGCTCGTTTTCCATGCTTTTTCTAAGGTTTTTGTTCGAAATTTCGAACTGGGTTAATGCGATGGTTTAAAAATTGATTCCAGGCTTTGTTCGACTCCTAATAAGCTAGGGAGGAGTTCTGGAAGGTTTGAGAATTTTTGGGAATCGTTTGCTTCTCCAACCGAGCTCGTTTGCATATATATATATATATATATAACCTAGCGGAATGTTCCAGCCGTGTTCCTCCTTCATTTTGAACGAAATTGCTCTTGCTTTGTTGTCCATTTAGCCCTTTGTTTGTTTGTCATTAAGGCATGGGTGATCTGTCACGTTTTCATTAGCTTTGAAGAAGATTTGTATTGACTTTAACACAAATAATGAAGGAAATTCGGCTCACCAAATTCAATGAAATCTCAGCCCTCCAAAGTATGTATAATTCGTCTCCAGCAAGCCAAGATGATGTACATATATATTATATAATAGTTAACTATTATTTAGTTAGGTTTTCGGGTAGTTTAATACAATATTAGGGTATATTTTAGCTTATATATGTAAGTATATATATACAAAGATCTTTAATGAATCCTATGAAGTGTTTAGATTAACAAAAAGTACAAATTTAAACTTTAATAATACGTATCTAATTATTTAAGAAAAACTTGTCCTACGCGATTTGAGTTTGAAAAGCTTTTCGGGTCAATTTTCGTTTCAGATTCCAAGGGCTTTAGAAAACCCTAATTTGGGTATTGGTATGATTTAATTCTATATTTGAAGTCTAGATTTCAAGTTATATATCAATTTATGTTTTTATTGGGTATTTATAATCCTAACAGTTTATCCTAAGAACACAATTTTCCAACTACAACTTTATTGAATCATTTAGGTAATAAAGCTACTAATATAGGCTATACTAGTTATACATTTTAGATTTGGATACTCACTATGAAATCTTATCAATGTAGTTTACTTCTAACTAATATTCTCAAATTTTAGGGTTTCAATGCAAGTATAAGTTCATTACTATACCTTGGTTTAATTCCAAAGCTCTATTAAATACTAAAATAATCACTTGATATTCATATTTAGGTTTTCCTATATATTCTGTCTGTTTGACAAAGATTCGGGTTTAGGATTGGAAGTTTCCTTTGATCAAAACCTAAATTATTAACTCGGAATACTAAATCTTGTTTTTGGAATCACTTGGGGTCAAAGAGTTCCTTTTATAAATCTATGAGTCCTAAACCGATCAAATTTAAAGTATCTATCTAAACTAGGGTTTCTGATAAACCTCTAAGGTTACTGGTCAACTCATAATTTCTAGACTAGGGTTGTATCGTATGGTGGAAGTTTCGGGGTTTACACTTTAAGCATTCTTATATCTTGCCGGAATCCCGAAGTCATTCTCGACTTCAACCATCTCGGTCCCCACTTAGCATTCTTGGAATAACCTGCTCATTTAAACAACTATTGGGGTATAAGCTACACTAGCTTAGTGAGAATTCCCTTAATTCCGTACCATAACAAACAAGTTATTAATCAATCATATGCTATGCATGAACAAACACGTGAGCAAGCAATTATGCATGGGTAACCGGAACCCACACACAGAACGGATTTACGCCCTCCGTATCTTGGGTTAGGAATGGTATTGAGTCTACACGACCGCTGCTAGTCCCCAAGCCCTGGCTCTTAGCACTCGACTCGGCTAGGCTCATCCAAGGATGCATCCACATGCGCCTTAGTACCCTAGAATGAGCTCTGGCACCGGGCTCGTTATTCAAACGAGGCAATCAACGGACCATACCGATCGACCTGCGTAGGAGTAGCACGCTACCAAATGCAATATGTCCGATGCGATGCATGATCAATTTACTTTTTGCTTAGGTCAAAATATTTATACATTCTTTAGAGTGACCAGGCAATATCATACACATAAACAATATGCCATGCAGTTATCCAATCAAATCGTGGTTTCGATATGCTTTAGTATTCCTTGGCATACATTCATCACAGTCTCATCATATATCCCATCCCCATTCATATCGATTTTTATCTTGTTCCTAAAATTCTAATGCGACTAATTACAAGCACAATCAAGGTAACAAAACAAGGAGAAAACTCACTCGGCCATTGGATCACCGGTCTTCTAGTAATAATAATCCGGTGGTAGGGAATCGTCGAACTCGGGATAACCTAAAAAGGAAGAAATACTCTAATAAGTATTTCAACTCAAACTAATCCAACGACTTCATACGAACTTATCAAATTCGTAATTCGCGTCCTAAGCGGGAATTCCAACTTAAAACGGCCATAACTTGGTCATTTTAACTCGGAATCTCGCAAATTTTATATCGATTTCTATCTACTTCGGAAGAGCTTTCTAAATATGAAGTTTAAATCAAGTTTTGAAAATATCTAAGCCTCGAAACGAGGGATCAGATCTGTACAGCGTGACATAGTTCCAAAATGCGGTTTTCATGAATGCACTTGAGATTCCTAAGTGTAAAATGAAACTAAATGCAATGGTAATGATTTTCCCTATCATGAATGTCATGATATGAACTCTAATGAGCCTAAGTTCTTATAGCTCTTTAGGTTTAAAGAATTTACATAAACTTTTTTAGAAAACCATTTCATATTAATGTTTAACAAGTGAGTTTACTACACTTAGTCACACTACATATTACAAGGATTTTCTTTAGAAAACTCCACTTTGTTAAAGAAATTTTGACCCTTATATTAGTTATATCCTAAGGCCTTTATTTCTTAATAAAATCTCATTTATAAACTTTTAAGTGGGTCTTTACTAGGGGTTTCCAAAAATCCGAATTTAGTAAAGTCCATTTTCAAGTTGATTTCTTTAGGAAAAATGTATTCTATACTTAAAACTTTAAGTGTTTATTATACCTATATCCTAAGGACTCCATTTATTTAAGAAAATACCATTTTTGAAGTTGGAAAAATAGTGTTTTCTAACCATCTATCCATTATTACGAATTTTGCCTACAAGACTTTTAGCTCAAAACTTCTATGACTTCATTTCTTGTTTCCAACATTTTCTTTAGAAAAATCCATTTGACTCATGAAAAATACTACCAAACATTATCTATTACCCATAGGCTTCATTTCTCTTATAAAAATATGTTTAGAAGTTGATAAAAGTGTTTTTGACCTAGGTTTCAAAGTCATCCGAATTTACAAGTTTATTTCTTGAAAAGTACTTTTCTTTTTGACTTCATTAACTCATCTATCTATAGATCTATATAATAGGAAGTCATTTACTAAAGACAAAAGCATTAAAGACTATTAATGCACATAAATACAAAATAATAGTGAAACCATAAATGCCTACATGATCATGAGTGATAAAGTGATGGATCTACTTTATCATATGCTTAAATGAGTTTTGAAAACATAAAAACTATATTTTTATAAAAGATCTTTGTTTAAAAACACTTTTTGTTGGAGGAACATCAAGCTTTTGGTATGAAAGCTTCTTTAGAAGTTAGATCCACTTTGTAATGGTTCGGGATTCTTGTTTTGATATCTCATTGTCCCTACTAAAAGATCATGGGGACATGGAGTTGAAATATCCAAAAATCACTTAGCCATAACAAAGTTTTATGAGTGGGAAGAAGTAAAAGTCTACTTACTTGATGGTAAATGGAAGGTGAAAAGAAAAATGGAAGTTGTGTGTGTGTGTGGGGGAGCCTCAAAGTTTCGGCCAAGAGAGAAAAATAAGAGAGATTTTGAGAGCTTTCTTACTTTGTGAAGTTGAGAAATGAAAGAGTGAAGAGAGAGAGAGAAAAAGTAGTATATATATGGAATGGGATTAGGTTAAATGGAGTTAGATTAGATGAAAAAAAAAATTGAAAAAAAGGACATGGGGAGGGGGACTATTCACGCCATATTGAGCTTGTGGAGGAAGGGAGAAGTTTGAAATTTTTACTTTATTTGATTGATTTAACATGATGTTTGACTTGTCATAATTTGTATAAAAGTTAAGGGACAAAAGTGTAGAGAAAAGAAAGTGATTTGAGTGATGGTAAGGGTTTGAAATTGTAGAGTGTGCTAAAAGGTAATATAGGTGGTATAGGTGGTACTTTTTGAATAGTAGTGAATAGTTGATAAGACAATTTGATTTTCCGGTAGTAATGGAATACGAATAAAAAGGCCACAACTGTATTTTTCATAAACCGAAAAATTATGAAATTTATATTTTTAAAATCCTTATTTTATTTCGATTCAAATGAGTACTCATAAGTAAATTTTGAAATTCTAGTTCCGGGGCACGCTTTTCTATAATGGGTCTCGGGATGACCCGGAATTGAAATTTTCTCAAAATCTGATCTTTTCTTGGTTTGAAATATAATCAAGAACTATATTTAAAATTAATTTTGCTTATAAAAGTTTCTTATTTGGAAACCATGGAAAAGCCGGAATTTGGGTTTCTAAGCCTGTCTCACAAAGCTTGAACTAAACCGGTTTAGGGTTTCATTTTCTGGTTTTCGAAGTTTACTTGATTACTAGGAAACCCAAGGTATAAAAATAAAAATAATAATAATAATAAAATTGTGTAATGAAATAAAATGAATAGTGCAAAAGACTAATCAATTACCGGTAGAAATGAAAATACGATAAAAAGGTTATAACTGTAACTTTTATAACCCGAAAAATTATATAACTGATATATTTAGAAATCTCACGGAATTACGAGTCTAACGGTACTAATGGTATATTTTTTATATCTCGAGCCCCGGGATACGCTTTTCGAAGTCTGTGTCCGAACGGGTTCAAAATAGGTCAAAAATTTACCAATCTTATGTTTTTAAATAAACTTATATTACTACGAGCTATCCTACAAATTTAAACTACCTTTCGGCCTCTAGAGTTAGGGGCGTTAGATTGCCGGACTTATATTATTGTATTCCGGTTAGGGTTTCCGGATGATTTTCCGGTTTAGACCTTTGCCAAATTGGAAACTGAGATTTCTGTTTATACAACGTATTTAGTTTGAGAAATTTATTTTCAATTTTATTTTTATAAGTACTTAATATCTCTCACTGCTTTCGAAAATCTTGAATTGAATTATTATATCCGGAGTTATATCGGTAATGGTTACCGGATATGATTTTCTTGAGTTTGAGTCAAGTATTGATTTTTGGAATGATTTTGGGGAAATCTTGATTCTTGCTTTGAAAAAGGATCTTCATAGTGTTTTGTTTTCGAATTTATTTTTGCTTCGATTTAAGGTTTTATGAACAATTGGTTAACTTTAAGGATTATTTAATTTGTTATTTTGTTTCTTGAATTCTTCCTTCTTAAGATTACGAGATTTCAATTTCTAACTCGTTCTATGATTCCTGAGAGTTTGATTCGATCGTTAGGGCTTTATTGTGATTTCCGTCTCTTAGGATTATTAGTCTGGTCGTTTGGGGAATTTCCAAAGTCTACATTTTATTATTGGCAGATAAATTTTTCTTAATCGTGCCAAAGCCTAGTTATGGAATTGGCCTTTGGTGATCTCCTGATCCTTCAAATTGTCATGTTATGGATTAACTTGCTTTTTAGCAAATTATCACTGTGTTTTATTTTTATCCCGATTTTTATGAATTATAGATTAAGTAAGCAGTTTATCTTATGTAATGGTTTTTGGACTTAAGGACTTTTGTAGTCCTTGTTTTATTTTTAGATTTTGTCAAGACTAATGAATTCTTACTTTCGTTTATATTTCAGGACTCGTTTTAAGTTCGGTTTTAATTTGAAGTGATTTTTAGGGTTTATTTTCGAAGTTTATCTTGGAATTATTTACTGGAATTTTCCGAGGCTTACAATCCATAACTGTCGGCTTTGAATGAAACTGCCATTTTTCTTTAATGAGTTGTTACGAAATTTTTCCTATAAATAGGGGGTCTTCTCCTCACTTTCAGAACAATCCAAGCAGCTCTGAAATACACTACAATACATAGATTAGAATTAGTATTTCATAGAGATTTTTTAAGGAATATTGAAGTTTTCCAAGAAATTGCAAGTGAAGCTTTGATATTTTGAATTGGTGATATCTGATCTTTTCCTTTTATGGAATTCATATATCTAAATATTCTGATAATAATGAAATCATTTGCAATTTCTTATCTGATTTTTGAATCATCATCCATGAGTAGCTAAATCCTTTTTGTGGGAAGTTGATGAAGCTTTAAACATGCTAAAATGATCTTTGAAACCATGTTATAAGATAGTTAGAATCATGGAATATTCATATTGAGTTCTGATTATTCATCATATCTTTGGTGTATAAGAATTCTGATAACTCGGAAGGAAAATTAGGGTTCATATGAATTCAAAAATTAAGATTAAATTACAATTGTGGAAGCGGCGGAGTTTAATCTAATTTAGAAATTGTCCATGAATACTAATGTAATATTTTATATTGATTTCTCACTAAGGAATTAGGGGATGTTAATATAAAGTATTAGTCAATTATAGAATCGGAAGGTTTATAATTGTAATTTTGATTCCACGAATAATTTATTTAGCGGAAGCTATTGGATTATTTTTGTGGTTTAAAATGTTTTTAACTCTGTTTTTAAATCTTTACAATTTCTTATGAATATCCATGAATCTAATTATTATTATAACATGACTTCAAGTTGATTGGCAATAGGTTAAAGTGAATTCTGCTCCTTCCCACATTTTTCTAACATATCACTCTCTTCAAAAGCTCACTGCATTCATAGTAGATACTTAATTAAGATAATTTAGTTTAATCTTAATCTAATCATTCTAAAAGATCAATTGCCTAGATATTAGTATTAGTTGATAACTGTCTAGTAGTTAATAGATCTCTGTGGGATCGACACTTGACTCATGCTATATTACAAGATAAGGCCTAGTACGCTTGCTGGATAAGATGCTTTGAAAATTCAATACTAATTTAGCACATCACCTAAATCACGAATGAACCTAGAAATTTCTTAATATTGAGAAAATAAGAATCTTTGAAAATAAAATAAGAACTCAACAGTCTTCAAATTCAAAACCACTACGTATGACAAATTCTATACTTAACTCTGACTTGTAAAATCGGGTACTATAGAACTCAAAAACAAATTATTATAAAGTAAATAACGATAAACCTTTGGAAATAAAATCCAATTCAAGAATTCCGAAAAAGTTAAGAGATATTAAATACTTACAAAAATAAAATTTAAAATAAATTTCTCAAACTAAATATGTTGTATAAACATAAACCCTCAATTTCCAAATTAGCAAAGATCTAAATCAGAAAGTCACCCGGGAACCCTAAGTGGAATACGGTAGTTTAAGTCCGGTAATCTTTCTCTCTTAGCCCTATAGGCCGAGGTGTGGTTTAAGTATGAAGAGTATCTCGTAGTAATATAAGGTCGTTTAAAAATATCATATTGGTAAATTTTTGACCTATTTAGAACCCGTTCGGATACAGACTTTGAAAAGCGTGTCCCGAGGCTCGAGATATAAAATATATACCATTAATACCGTTAGACTTGTATTGTCATAAGGATTTCAAAAATATCATTTTTATAATTTTTCAATAACTAGAAATATATGATTTTACGATTATATTCGTATTTCTTTACTACTAGTAATTAACTAGTCTTTTGCACTATTCACTACTATTCATTACATGATTTTACTATTCGCGTAAACCCTTATATTTTTAGATAAATATTTTATATATCATAGAAAATTCTGTTTTTCTAAAATTTAGTCTGTTTTAGGTTTTTACGGGATCAGTTTCTATTTAAGACTTGATACTAAAAATAAAATAAATTAATTTAATAATTGAAAAATATTGTTATTTTCATAAAATAATTTTTTAGAATTTTTCAAGTTATAAAAATATAAATTATAGCTCATATTTGCGTATTTTGATCATACTTGTAACTTATTTGATAATTCACTAAAATAAATTAATTATTTATCTTATTTTAATTATGACAATTCTGCTACAAAAATTTCGAATGCATTTTCTATTTTTTTTCTTATTTTTATTTTATTTATAAAAAACTTACGAACCCATACCTATAGTACACTTTCATATCACTTCTTTTTCACTTCAATCTTTCTACATTTCACTCATCACTTCATGGCAGAATTTTTGACGTCTTTTGCTGCCTTTTGTCCTTTGAAATACTCCAAAAATTGATTAAAATAAACCTATTTCAATCCTTCTTTAAGAAGCGACACATACATATTAATTACACATTATAATTTCAAGTCAAAAACTAACCAAACTCCTCCTTCTCTCTTCCCAAAATCACGCCAGCCCTTGTGGATGTTTTTGCTGCCATTTATTTATTTTTTACTTCATTTAAAGTGTCTTTAACTCCTCCTATCCTTCTATATACACCTCTCTCATTTACACATTAACCCTTTATCATTCTTGCAATTTTTCCTCTCTATATTCCTTTCTTTCTCTCTTCATTTTCTCTTGTTCTTACAAGAGAAGCTTGCTGCCCCTATTCTTTATATATGCTCCCACATATATTTCTTGAAGATCCTTAGGTAAAACTCTTATTCTAAGCTTCAATAGATGATATAGATGAAGTATAGCGAGAGTTTCATATATCAAATGACCTTTCATAAGCTTAAAAGCTAAGGATGACGATGCCAAAATGAAACACTCATCTTATCCATGATTATTCTCTTGTAATATTATTATTTTCTTGCTAGCAATGGTTATATTTTATAGATCTAACTTTTATGTAGCTTTAATTATGTTTACATTTAGATCTATGAGTTTATAGTTTACTATCATGGATTTCTTTTATAGTTATGTTCATAGTAATTGTAGATCTTGGTTTTGAACTCAAACAAAAATGGTGAAATTCGTATCTAGGCAAGACCCATATTTATAAACCACTTTCCAAGTGTCAAAATGGAAGTTTTACTTGAAATAATGAAGGCTTAATGGGTAAATATCATCAAGACTTTATTTTATATGGTTCAAAGGTGATTTTCAAAGATTATTTAAAAAAAAAATTCTATTTTCGGATCTAGACAAATGCATAACTTAAAAACATGTTTTCCAACTCAAAAATGAAATTTTTATTCAAGATATGGAAGGCTCTTAAGATAGGATATGTAAGGGATGAATTTTCATAAGTTTAGATGGATTTTACCAAAAGATATGTCCAAAAAAAAAATTTTGTAAATTCAGATCTCAACCAAGACCAATTTTGGAAACCCATTTTTCAACACCTAAATGAAAGATTTGTTTTAAAAATGAAAGGCTTATGGAATAGGTATCAATAGGAGATGTTTTTGATAAATAAATGGTAGATCTACTAATGGAGATTCTCAAAATAGGAAGAGATTACAAAGTATAAAATTTGAGTTTTATCCCAACCTTGTGAAATTCGAATAGTTTCAAGACCATGCCTTAAAAACCCCCTTTTATCAACTCTAAAAATTGAGTTTTATATGAAAAGTGAAGAGTATAGGTCATAGATATCATCAAGTAAAGATTTTTATAAGTTGAGATGGGATTTGCTAAGAAAAACATGTAGAACAAGGAGTAGAAATAAAGTAGGAAAATTTGAGTTGTTTGTCATTTTAAGAAATTCGTAATAATGGAGTAATGGCATGAAAACACTTACTTTCCAAACTCAAAATAGAAGTTTTATTAAAGAAATGAAGTCCTTAGTAGCTAGGTATGGTTGAGCTTTAAGTTTCTAAGTATCAAATGAGTTTACTTAAAGGAATCACCACAAGAATAATTTTTACAAAATTCGGATTTTGGGATGAACCATATTTAAAAACATGTTTACAAAGTGTATAATGGGAATTTTTGTTGAAAAATAAAGGCCTTAAGGAATATACATAATGAGGACTTAATTTTAACAAGAATAAATAAATTTTACTAAGGAATTTTTCTAAAAACAAGTTGGAATTGTCAAGAATATAAGACTAGCCTTTCTAAGTTGATTTTTCATAAAGTCTTACAAAGAAAAAGTTTTCTAAAAATTTTTTTATTATATATCATCAAGAACATGTACATATATATCTCATGACATATCATTTATGATAGTAACTTGTTCATATTGCATGGATACTTGCTTTGGATAGTAGAAACTTCATGAATTTTCACAAAATCAATTTTCTAAAATTGTTTTCGCTACTGATCTTAACTGATCAGATCTGTTCAAAGCTTAAAATTTTTCAAAACTTAAATATGATATTAGAATTAGATATATTTTTTGAAGTAGATAAAAATAGGTATATAATTTGCTAAATTCCGAGTTAAAATGACCAAATTAAGGCCGTTTTAAGTTGGAATTCCCGCACCGGACGAGAATTACGAATTTGATAGTTTGTATGAGATAGAGTGGATTAGATTTGAGTTGAAATACTCATTTGGATATTTCTTTCCTTAGGTGACTTTGCTTTCAAGGATTCATTGCCACCAGACTATTACGATTAAAAGACTGGAATCCAATGGATATGTGAGTTTTCCTCTTATTTTAATACCTTGTTTGTGTTTGTAGCTAGTTGCATTAGAATTATAGGAACAAGATAAAAACCAATATGAATGGGATGGGATAGATGATGAGATTTTGATGTATGTATGCCAAAGAATACTAAAGCATATCGAAACCATGAATCGATTGGATAACTGCACTGTTCATATTGTTTTTGTTTATGTGTATGATATTGGTTGGTTACTATAAATAATGTATGAATAATTTGACCTAAGCAAAAAAAAAAAAAAAAAAAATAAATAAATAAATAAATTGGTCATGCATCGCATCGGTTAAGTTGCAGTTGGTAGCATGTTACTCCTACGCAAGAAGATCGGTATGGTCCGAGGTCATGTTTGGAGAATGAGACCTGGTATCAGAGTTCATTCATAGGAAACTAAAGCACACCGGGGATGCATCCCATATGAGTCGATCCGAGTCGATTGCTATGAGCTGGGGGGCTTGGGGATTAGCAACGGGTCGTGTAGACCTTCAATACCATCCTTAACCCTAAATACGGAGGGCGTAAATCCGTTCTGTGTACGGGTTCCGGATACCCATACATAATTGTCTGCTCATGTGTTTGTTCGTGCATAGCATATGGATGATATATAACTTGCTTGTTATGGTACGAAATTAATGGAACTCTCACTAAGCTAGTGAAGCTTATACCCCAATAGACGTTTGAATGAACAGGTTAACTCAAGAATGCTATCCAGAGATCGAGATATCTGGAGCCGAGTATGACTTTGGGGTTCCAGCAAGAAGAAAGTTTACTTGAAGACATTAGCTAGGTTTTGTGAATTTCTTTGTAATAGTTTTATGTGGTGAAATCTTTTGATGAATTGTAATTGAAGTATAGTGAATTGTATTTCCTTTACGTTTTTACTCAAATTATATCAATATAAAATGTATCACTCCGATGTGTCTTCTCCATGTGTTAGACGCCTTGTACATAGTATGGAAGTCTTCGTGTGACTGAGGTGGTTATTCTTAGGCTTTAATATTATGTACGATGAACTTCCATGTTTATAGTACCCTTTGGGGTGTGACTTATCTAGTTTTAGAACCTACCTTATTGTAAAGGATTAAGGAAATGCAAAAACAAGATTTATAGTTTCAAAGCGTTATCTAAAGCCTTGCCCAAGGAAAGTTTAAAGAGTTTCATGTGGATGGTGTAAGCCCCAAAAGATTTCAGTGAATAATTTCAAGATGAACTTCGAAAATGAACCCAAAAAAATCACTCCAAATTAAAACTGAACTTCGACTAGACCTAAATCACGAACGAATTCGGAAATTTCTCAATCTTGAGAAAAATAAGAATCCTTAAAAATAAAATAGGAACTCAACATACTTCAATTCCAAAACCACTACGTACGACAAATTCTATACGTAACTCCGACTTATAAAATCGGGTAATAGAGATCCCAAAAACAAATTATTAAAAAGTAAATAACGATTAACTTTTTGGAAATGAAACCCAATTCAAGAATTCCGAAAACGTTAAAATATATTAAATACTCACAAAAATAAATGTAAGATAAATTTCTCAAATTAAATATGTTGTATAAACATAAAATATCATTTTCCAAATTGGCAAAGATTTAAACCGGAAAATCACCCGGAAACCCTAAGTGGAATATAATAGTTTAAGTCCGGCAATCTAGCGCCCTTAACCCTAGAGGCCGAGGCATAGTTAAATGTGTAGAATAACTCGTAGTAATATAAGTTTACTTAAAAATATCATATTGGTAAATTTTTGATCTATTTCGAACCCGTTCGGATATAGACTTCGAAAAGCATGTCCCGGGATCGAGATATCAAAAATATACCATTGGTACCATTAGACTCGTAATTTCATAAGATTTTCAAATATATCAGTTATACAATTTTTCGGGTTATAAAAGTTACAGTTATAACCTTTTTATCCGTATTTCATTACTATTGGTAATTAATTAGTCTTTTGCACTATTCACTTCTATTTCATTACATAATTTTATTATTCTTATAAAGCCTTATATTTTTAGATAAATATTTTATATATTATAGAAAATTTTGTTTTTCCAAAATTTAGTTCGTTCAGGTCTTTATGGAATCAGATTCTGTTTAAGACCCGACACTAAAAATAAAATAAATTAATTTAATAATTGAAAAATATTTAAAAATAATATTTTTATTTTCATAAAATAATTTTTAAAAATTTTTCGGGTTATAAAAATATCATTTATAGCCCATATTCGCGTATTTTGATTATACCGGTAATATTTTGTTAAAATACTAAAATAATTCAAATAATTATTTAATTTTATTTATGAAAATTCTTCCACTTATTTAAAAACATTTTTCCTAATTTTATTTTGTATTTTTCTTAATAAAAAGCACTTTTTCCAACCCATACTTCAAGTACACCTTTCACATATCACTTCTTTTTTCACTTCAATCTTTCTACACTCTATTCCACACTTCATGGATTTTTCCCTTCTTTTGGCTGCCATTTTCCTTTATTCTTTCTTCCCTTTACCATTCCTTAACTTTTTCTCTCTTTTTTTCTTCTCTTTCTTTCTTCATCTTGTTCTTGGTCTTACAAAAAACAAGCTGCCCCTATTTCTTCCATGAGCCTCCACACACATTTCTTGAAGATTTTTAAGTAAAATTTCTTCTCAAAGCATCCATAGGTGATATAGGTAAAGTATAGTGAGAGTTTCATGCATCAAATGATATTCCATTAACTTAAAAGCTAAGGATGATGATGCCAAAGTGAAACACTCCATTTCTCTATGATTATTCTCTTGTATCATTCTTATTTTCTTGTTTAAAGTAGTTATATTTTGTAGATCTAACTTTTTGTAACTTTGATTTTTGTTTATGCCTTAGATCTTGTTATTTGAGTTATTATTTTTGTTATTACTTATGATTTATGCATATATTCATCATCCACATGTCTATCTTAGTGTTCATGCATCTACAAGTAGTATAGTAAACTAGATCTAGTGTTTTGAGTTCATAAATGCATTAGACTTTTGTTTTATGTTCATAAACAACTTGTAGTAGCATGATGATAGTAGGAAAGTTTTAGAAAACTCAAGATCTATTTTATTTTCAACAAAAATCATTTTTGAAAATTCGGATGAAAATGGAACCATATTTAGAAAAGTTATTTTTCAACTTCAAAATGTGTATTTTTCATTTGAAATGAAGGGCTTAGGGAATAGATAATATAAATGAGTGATTTTGATGAATAAAGTTTAGATCTATGAGTTTATAGTTTACTACCATGGGTTTCTTTTATATTTATGATCATATTAAGTGTAGATCTTGATTTTGAGCTTAAACAAAAATGGTGAAATTCGTATTTTGGCAAGACCCCTATTTAAAAATCACTTTCCAAATGTCAAAATGAAATTTTTACTTAAGATAATGAAGCCTTAATGTATGTATATCATCAAGACTTCTTTTTACAAGAATCAAAGGTGATTTTCAAAAGTTATTTTCAAAATAAAAATCTCATTTTCGGATTTAGGCTAAGGCATATTTTAAAAACATGTTTTTCAACAAAAAAATGAAGTTTTTATTTAAGATATGAAAGGCTCCTAAAATAGGATATGTAAGGAATGGATTTTCATAAGTTTAGATAGATTTTACCAAAAGGAATGTCCAAGAATAAATTTTGTAAATTCGGATCTTAACCAAAACCAATTTTTAAAACCCATTTATCAACTTCAAAACTCATGTTTTATGTGAAGAATGAAGGGTATAGGTAATAGGTATCATTAAATAGTGATTTTTATAAGTTGAAGTGAGTTTTGATGATATTAATGTGTAAAACAAAAAGTAGAATCAAGATGGAAAATTTTGAGTTAGTAGTCAACTTATAAAATTCATGATTTTGGATGATGCCCATGAAAACACCTATTATCTAAGTTCAAAATAAAAGTTTTATGTATTAAATGAAGTCCTTAAGTAATAGGTATCATAAAGTCTTAGATTTTAATGCATTACACAAGTTTTTCCCAAAAGAATCATTCAAAAAGTGGATTTCTAAAAATTCGGATTTTTGAGTAAATCCTATTTGAAAACATATTTGCAAAGTGTAAAATGCAAATTCTTATGTAAAAATGAAGTCCTTAGTAGTTATGTATGGTTGAGCCCTAATTCTCTAAACATCAAATGATTTTTACTTAAAGGAATCACTTAAAAACTAATTTTCACAAAATTCGGATTTTGAAATCTACCCTACTTGAAAACATGTTTACAAAGTGTGAAATGGAAATTTTTATGTAGAAATGAAGGTCATAAGTAATAGATATAATGAAGACTCAATTTTAACAAAAAAAATTATATTTTCTTAAGAAATAAATCCAAAATAAATGGAAATGATCAAAGTAAGAAAACTAGATTTTTCATAAGTAGTTATTGTGGTCTTGCAAAATAAAAAGTTAAAAAATTTTCTTTTAACAAAAATCATCAAGATCATGCATACATTAAACTCATCTCATGTCATTCATGTTAGGAAATCATCAATATTGCATGTATAGCTAATATATGTAGTAGGAACATTATAAACATTTAGAAAACTATTTTTCGGAAATGGAGATCGTTACTGATCAGATATGATCCTTCTGTTCCGTGACTTAAATATTTTCAAAACTTGAAAATAATATTAGAGTTAGATAGATCTTTCAAAGTAGATAGAAATCGATATATAATTTGCGAAATTCCGAGTTAAAATGGCCAAGTTATGGCCGTTTCAAGTTGGAATTTCCGCTTAGGACGAGAATTGCGAATTTGATAGTTTGTATGAGATAGTTTGGATTAGTTAAGTGATGAAATACTTATTAGATTATTTCTTCCTTTTTAGGTGATCCCGAAATCGACGATTTCCTACTACCGGATTACTTTTACTAAAAGACCGGTGATCCAATGGCTGAATGAGTCTTCTTGTTATTATGTTACCTTGTTTGTGCTTGTTGCTAGTCGCCTTAGAAGTATAGGAACAAGATGAAAATCGATATGAATGGGAATGAGATATATGATAAGACTGTGATGAATATATGCCAAAGAATACTAAAGCATATCGAAACCACGATTTGATTGGATAACTACACTGTTCATATTATTTCTGTTATATGTATGATATTGGTTGGTCACTCTAAAGAATGTATGAATATTTTGACCTAAGCAAAAATTAAATTGGTCATGCATCGCATCGGACATATTGCATTTGGTAGCGTGCTACTCCTACGCAGGTCGATCGGTATGGTCCGATGATGACTCGTTTGGATAACAAGGCCGGTACCAGAACTCATTCATGGGAACTAAGGCGTATGTGGATGCATTCCATGAGTGAGTCTAGCTGAGTCGAGTGCTATGAGCCGAGGGCTTCGGGACTAGCAGTGGTCGTGTAGACTTCAATACCATTCCTAACCCAAGATACAGAGGGCGTAAATCCGTTCTGTGTGTGCGTTCCGGATACCCATACATAATTGTTTGCTCATGTGTTTGTTCATGTATAGCATATGGTTGATTATAACTTGCTTGTTATGGTACAGAATTAAGGGAATTCTCACTAAGCTAGTGTAGCTTATACCCCAATAGATGTTTGAATGAACAAGTCATCTCAAGAATGCAAAGTGGGGACTGAGATGGTTGGAGCCGAGAATGACTTCGGGATTTCGGCAAAGAATAAGAATGTTTGAAGTTATCAGCTAGGTTTTGTGATTTGCCTTGTAATAGTTTATGTAGGGAAGTCTTTGGATGAATGTAATTGAAGTTTAATGATTTGTATTTTGAAGTATAATGATTCGTATATGAAGTATAGTGATTTGTATCTGCAGTATAGTGAATTGTATTTCTTTTACATTGTTACTCAAGTGTATCAATATAAAATGTATCTCTCCAATGTGTCTCCTCTATGTGTTGACACCTTGTACATAGTATGGAAGCCTTCACATGATTGAGGCGGTCATTCCTAGGCTTTAATATTGTGTACGACGGACTGCCACGTTTAGGATACCCTTCAGGGCGTGACAAATGGAGAATGAGTCCTAAGAATAAATAATTGATTGTGTATGCCAAATGATACAGCTTAGAGGAAAGAACTTATGCATGGGGCACATTGCTCAGGATATACGGTTCATCTAGGTAAAACTGAGACCTATCAAGAACTTAAAAGTGCATATTGGTAAAATGGGATGAAAAAGGATATAGTGATCTTTGTCACTCAATGTGAAATCTGCAAAAGAGTGAAGACTAAACATTAAGGACTGGTGGGTCTATCCTCGAATGGAAGTGGTATAAAATATCAATGGATTTTGTAAGCTCGTTACCAAGAACAAATGTAGGGTATGATGAAATATGGGTAATTGTGGATTGACTCATTACGTCTAGTAATTTTCTACCCATTAATATGACTTACTCTTTGGAAAGATTGGCATGAATATACATAATGGAAATAGTTAGATTACATGGTGTACCAGCAGGAATTGTTTCAGACCAGGACCTAAGGTTTGTTTCGAGGTTTTAGGTTAGTTTGTAAAGAGCCATGGGAACTTAGCTAAACTTTAGCACTACGTATTGTCACGCCCCGTAGGGTATCCTAAACGTAACAGCCCACCACATACTATATAAGACTCTCGAATTTCTACCCGAGCCCTTCGAGAGTCTTGTATAGATGTAAAGCGTCCCTTTACGATAATAGAATACTCAATTGATGGAGTTAAGAAGTTTAATGTGGCATTCATTAGCCATAGATAATAAACCAAAACACATATATATATACTTTACAAAAGTCTAAGGGGCATTCCCCCACAAAATAATATCAAGTCCATTATAGTCATCCAGAGTCCTTTAGTTTTCAATGGAAGTCTAAACAAAATCGAAGTAACTTCTAAAGGAAACTCCTATCTCCGGTACCTGAGCTGTGGCTTGCCTCGGCCTAAGCCAAATGAACTCGTTCTGCAACAAATAAAAACTATGGGGGTGTAAGCTAACTAGCTTAGTGAGTAAGAACTTCCATATCACAGTTAAGACAATTCATTCAAACAAGTGATTATTCAAGCAAATGGTATGCATCAGACAAATGAGTTCAACAAACATATGACCAGCCAGAAATCATATGTGGATGGACTTGCGCCCTCCATCCCGGGTTAGCAGATTAACGATTCCTGCGGTATGACGCCGTTTAAGCTCACGGTCAACTGAACAATAAGTCGTTTTATGGATCACGATTAACCAACATATTTGTTTTATGGATCACGAAAAACCAACCAATGCTAATGCTCCATCCCCGTCATGATATGAATGATTCCAATTATAATGGAGGTTGAATATAGATTAATTCAATTCTTTTAGGTGACCAACAATTATTCTCAGACAATCAATATAAAATTCTCGCTAAACAAGCAATAACTTAACACCCGGTTTCGATATTCCTTAAGTTCAACTTCACATATCAATAGCAGACAAATATATAATTCCCATATACCTCATCATGCATAATCATTTTTATCTTTGCCTAAACAATTAATACCACTATCAATACAATCATAAACATTAATTGAGAGCGGAAGTAATACTCACTCGGCCATGGTACGCCGGTCTTTCAGTAATAGTAGTCGGGTGGTAGGGTATCGTCATGCTTGGGACCACCTACCAAATAAGAATAACCCTAATAAGAATCTCATCATTTAACTAATCCAAGCTATGCATCTAAACTAGATGAATTTGGAATTCTCGCTATTTGCGGAAGTTCCAATTTAAAACGGCCATAACTTGGTCATTTTAACTCGAAATTTCGCAAATTTTATATCGATCTCTATCTACTTCGAAAGATCTATCTATTTCTAATATTATTTTCAAGTTTTGAAAATTTTAAGGTCACAGAACAGTAGGATCAGATCTGTTCCTTAACTTCCCCTTTTTCGAAAAATTGTTTCGCATTTGGTAAAAATGTTCTTAGTTGATGATTCATGTATAGATGGTATATGAATGAATTCCTAGTATGAATGTCATGTAATGAGTTCCATATATGCATGGTCTTGATGATTTTTGATGATGAACACTTATGAACTCCTAATTATTATAAAACTTCATAATAGTTACTTATAAAAAGTTATTCTTTCCAACTTTACATTCCCTAGGGTTTTTAGGATTTATTCTTAGAATTTACTTGTTATCTAAATAAAAATGAGTTCTCAATATCTATACTAATCATGACCTTCATTTATGCATAGAAATTCACATTTTTCATTTGGTAAATATGTTTTTAAACAAGCTTTCCACAAAAATCCGAATTTTGGAAATTTCCTTTTCTTGCATTTTCTTTATGAGAAAACTTGTTTAATGCATCAAAATTGAAGTTTCATTATATCTATTGTCTAAGGATTCCATTTGACTCATAAAACATGCAATCTAAGCTTGGATACTAAGTGTTTAGGCATCATCCTAAAAAACGAATTTGACTACTAATCACTATCTCAATATTTTTCATTCTAACTCCACTACTTGTTTTACATTTTACTCATGCCTAAACTCATCTATACTTATGAAAATCATTCCTTAAGGGTATCTATTACATATACCTTCCATTTTTTTTTTTTTATGAAAAATATGAGTTTTAAAGTGGTTTTGGTGGTCTTTAAAGTAGGGTTCCAAAATTATCTGAATTTTCAACTAAGCATTTCTAACAAAATATTTTCTTTTTCAAGTTTCTTGTCTTCTATACATGAAGATTTACCATCTAACATATCTATACATAGGCAAGGTTACATTTTTATGATCATTAATGCATGAAAATCAAAATAATCATATGAACATAAATGTAGATGAAGATGTAAATGTCTAAACACTAGATCTACCAAATATCATGCATGATTCATGAGTTTCATGGCATGAACATAAATTTCTATGCTAGATCTCTACTTTACATGCATGAACAAGATAATATCTCAACAAAAACTCATTTAATCTCTAGATCCACTTCTTGTGATGGCTTGATATTCTTGTATAAGTGTTTTCATGTCCCTAGCATATGCTCATTGGGATTAAATGTGAAAAACACATAAGAAAAGTCTTGCCATTCCAAGATTTGGTAAGAATAAAGCTTGAAATCATCATACCAATAGGGATTTAGAGTAGAAAAGAAGAGGAAATGAGTTGTGTGTGTGAGTGTGGGAGGAGGAGGGGGTCACGGCACTAAGGGGAGGAGAAAGAGAGGGTTTTCTTCTTTTGAAAAAAACTGAACAAGTGAAAATGAGGAGAGAGAGAGAATATGAGTTTATATATTACATGAATTAGGGTTTAATTGAATAAAAATGAGTAAAATAAAACAAAATGAGAGGGGAAAATGGGGAGGGGCGTCGGCCATGAGGGGTGGGGGGTGGATGTGTGTGTGTGTGTTGAAATTTGATAATTTGTAATTATGTAATTAAAATGTAATAATTATTTAGGAAACAAAATTTCTTGGAAAAGAAATTGTAATGAGTAGTCGTAAGGATGTAAGAATAGGGTATGGGTAGTGTGTAGTGTAGGTTGTACTTGTGAATAGTAGACAAGACATCTACTTTACCGGTTGTAACGAAAACACGGGAAAAGGCTATAACTGTAATTTTTAAACCAGAAAATTATAAAATTGATATTTTTGAAATCCTTATAAAATTATGGTTCTAATGAATATTCTGGAACATTTTTCTGAGTTCGTGGTCTCAGGGCATGCTTTTCCGTAATTGAGCTCGGGAAGGCCCGGAATTGAAAAATTCCCAAATTTAAAACTTTCTAAGGTTTAAAATATACTTTAAAACAATAATTCATATTCATTTACTTTATAAAACTTCTTTTATTATGAAACCGAAGGAAAGCCGGGTTTAGGGTTCCTAAGCTTCTCTCACTAAACTTAAACTAGACTGAATTAGAGTTTTGCTTTTCAACTCCTGGGGTTTACTTAGCTACTTAAAATACCGGGGCTTACAACTTCCTCACCTTAAATAGAGTTTTATCCCCAAAACTGAACGGACGTACCTTGTCCTTCAAATAGCTCGGGGTACTTCCTTCGGATTTCCTCCTCAGCTTCCCAAGTTGCTTCCTCAAAGGCATGATTCCTCCATAACACTTTAACGTAGTGGATGTCCTTGTTCCGCAGCCTTTGAGTTTTCTTATCCAATATCTGTACAGGGTGTTCTTCATATGTCAGGTTTTCCTTTAGTTGGATCGGTTCCAATTCCAAAATCCTTTCTGGGTCAGCCACATGCTTTCTCAATACTGACACATGGAACATGTTATGGATCCCGGATAAATTTGGTGGCAAAGCTAGCCGATATGCCAGATCCCCGACTCTTTCCAAGATTTCAAAAGGTCCAATGTATCTCGGGCTCAACTTCCCTTGTGTACACATTCTTTTAATGCTTTTAATCGGACTTATCTTCAGGTACACATGGTCACCTACGTTGAATTCGAGTTCTCTTCTTTTCAGGTCTGCCCAGCTCTTTTGCCTATCTTGAGCCTCCTTCATTTTCCATTGGATTACACTCACTTTATCGGCGGCTTCCTGTACCAATTCTGACCCAACAGTTATCTTTTCCACTTCATCCCAAAACATAGGGGATCTACAACGCCGTCCATACAGAGCTTCATAAGGTGGCATATGAATAGTTGAGTGATAGCTGTTATTGTAAGCAAACTCAATTAGATGCACATGACTATCCCAACTCCCTTTGAATTCCAAGGAACACGCTTTCAACATGTCTTCCAGGGTTTGGATCGTCTGTTCAGACTTTCCATCGGTCTGAGGGTGATAGGCCGTACTAAAATGCAACTTAGTGCCCAAACTCTTTTGCAGGCTTGTCTAAAACTTGGACACAAATCTTGGGTCTCTATCTGAAATAATCCCTGCAGGTATGCCATGTAACCGTACAATCTCCTGGATGTAGATCTTGGCTAATTTTTCCATTGAATAGGTCATATTTATGGGTAAGAAGTGTGCCGACTTGGTTAACTGATCCACTATTACCCATACTGCATCACAACTAGAAGGAGTCTTGGGAAAACCACACACAAAATCCATAGATATTTGATCCCACTTCCACTCAGGAATGGGTAAAGGCTTCAGCAATCCACCCGGTCTTTGGTGCTCTAGTTTCACCTGTTGGCAAATCGGACATTTCATTACATAATCTACCACATCTCGCTTCATGCAGTTCCACCAATAGCAGCTTTTCAAATCTTGGTACATCTTGGTACCATGCTGAAAGAAGCCACCTTCATCTTCAGAGAAGATGGAGGCCGCACTTCACCGGACTTCCGAACCTGGAGGAAAATCATGCCCGTGTATGTTTATGCACACGATAATTTGATGGACCATTTGGAATGGATGAAGGCGGACATCAACGATATCTTTTACTAGCATGGAGTGTATCAGGAGGTGCTACGACCCTCAACTCAAGTATCCACTGAGCTGCCTGCCTTCATAGGAATCCAACTGAGGAGGAACGAGGCCCTACGACTGTGAGAGGATGGATCAGTGATAAGAGATGAACCAATGCAAGGAGTGAGTGATAGTTCAGAAGATAAACCTGATGAAGACCCAGAGGAAAACCAAGAAGAAAGACCGGCGCAAGAGGCAAGAGATCAGATCACTGTGGGAGTCGAGGAACCTTGGACTAACGATGAGTTAAGAATCATCCGCTATCTGGAAGGACGACAGACTCGAGGAGGATAAGGAATAGACTCAACGATGGATACAAAAAGTGCTCTAACCAACGAGAATGATAGTATGGAGACTAAAGGAGCAATCACTTGGAAGACCATTGATGAGATAGCGCCAGTGATGACGGAAGAAGAGCTGATTGATTACCACAAAAGAGCCAGGGAGAGAGAACGGAAAAGGAGGAAGCATTTTAAAGAAATCATGAGAAGTTTGAACACAGGATCGTCCAGCAGCAATCCGGGAGATGCGCCCGACGAATGAAGGAAGGAAGGAAGGAAGGAAGGAAGAAGATAGAGCGTTCCCTACAAGTCCAGCTTGAATTTTGTAATCATAGACTAGATTCACAATCTTAGTCTATCTTTTAATTTTCGGAACAATGCTTGTTATTTTATATGTAATTTCCTTTTGTGATTTGCCTTGTTGAAGATTTCTAATTTCATGTATGAATTTTATTTCTATGATGATGCTTTAAGTTTGATTTCAGAAATTGTCTTGATTTAAATTTTATTAGCTTTTATGCATATTAAAGTTTCCATTACACCCACCAATTTCTGATGAAAATTTAATTAAGTTATCAAAATATCTAAAACCTAACTTAGGGAAGTTTTAAAATAGCCGAAAATAGAGGAAGATGACGAGAGGAGCAAAGTGCCTCTAACTAACTAGACGTCGTAGCAGATCAACCTGCTATTCAAGGAGCCGCCGCACCTCAGATGGACTTACACGCCACATTAGGACACCTGACCCACGTGTTAGAAGCGATTAGACAAAACATGCCAGCACAAGCACCCGTACTTGAAGCTGCACCAGCACCAGCACCAGCACTGGCACCTGTACCAACACCACCGCCACAACAAGCATCAACGGAGGCATCTGTGCATAGGAACATGCATATCGGAAGTGCACTGCTACCTGCACCCCCACTACCAAGGCCATATAAGAGTATGTTGCCTGATTTCATCAAAAGCAACCGTTATTTTGAGGGAGCTTATGATAAGCCAGAGGAGGCCAAAGATTGGCTAGCTTAGATTGAAATGTCTTTTGATGCGTATGAGGTCCCGCACCACCTGCAAATCAAATATGGGACATTCATGCTTCGTCTAAACGCTAGGATATGGTGGGAGTCAAAGAAAAAGAGAGCTAATGACTCCAATCACTTAGGAAATGTTTAGATATGAGTTTTTGGAAAATTATTTCCCAGGTAGTCTACGAATAAGGTATAGTGCGAACTTCTTACAAATTGCTCAGAAGGGAAGAACTATCGAGCAATATGAAACTGAGTTAAGTAGACTGCTACAATATGCCCCCGATTCCTATAAGTACAGCGAGGAGTTAAAAAGACAAGTCTATATAGGAGGATTGGATGAAGATTTGAGAATGAAATTGGAAGAATTTGACATAAGAAACTATTGAGAATTGGTAGAAAGAGCTCGAATTGTAGAAGGAGCAAGGAAAAGAAGAGAAAGGAAAGAAGAAGAGGAAACCCCGATCTTTGAAGAGAAAATTCATGATAGAACAAGTCCCATACCACCACAAAAGAAACTCAAGTTTTCCAACCACTGTAAGAACAAAGATGATAATGGGAGAATCGAATCAAAAGACATCAAGTGCTGGAAGTGCAATGGAGCACACTACCCTAAGAAGTGCCCTCAGTTATTTGGGAAGTGTTTCTCCTGTGGAAATGCAGACCATAAAATGTCAAAATGTCCAAGGAAAGGAAGTAATACTTGCCGTATCCACAAGCCAAATGGGCATTTGTCCAACAGCTGCCCGCAAGGGAAGAATATTCTGACAAGATCATCAAAAGGAGTCGTTCCTATAAGGGTTAGGAAAGGAAATGGAAGTGGAAGTGAAAGCAAATCAGAATCCACTGCTTCAGGAATTCGAATCTACAACCTAGAGGGACAATGGATAAGTGAAGAAATAAACGAAGAATATGGAAACTTGATTGCCTTGGAAGGCATTAGAGGCTATAACAACGATATGGGAACCGGTAAGCCTTCAACCCTCTTTGTTGTTGTTGTCCCTTTATTTCAAGCAACGCAAAAGTTTAAAGCTTTTCTTTATATGCATGAATAAGAGAATAGGAGTAATAATCCCCTATCTAGTACGTAAGAGGCATCCAGTTAGTAAATCAGAATGTTTTGCTCTCTTGGATTTCAAGGCGACACACGCTTTTGATATACCTAGTCTAGACTACCGATAACAAACATCAATTTCTAGTTTTAAGATTTAAAATCCCCACAAGAAAGGATGATGAAACCTAAGAAAGTGTTGAACGATCATCCAATAATGACATAAGGATATGCAGTTGCTTGCGACTCTAAGGAGTAATGGAGTTAAGTAATCCTTGGTATAGAATGTCTACCTCCCAGTAGAACCCCAATAAAAAGTCACGAAGAGAATGTAACTCATAACCGATAGGACGAAAGGATAGCATTGGTAAAGGATTTACCATCACAAGGAAAGAAGAGGCATATTCTTTCAAGTTGATAGAGGAGGATGGATGACCACCTTGACAATACGAAAGCAAATAAAGAGAAACCAACCTTAAGGATATTCATGATTTTCAATAAGTTTTAAGAAGAATTCTGGATAAATGACTCAGATTACATCCAAAGAAAAAGCTCAACTTGGAGACTAGACTAATAGCCTACGAATGATTTTAAGGAAGTCGGAGAAACAACTACAAGAATCTTTGGCTCGAGACCTTATGCAATGAAGTATACCACCATGGAATATACAGCTTATAATGGAAGAAAAAAAGGATAAACCCCTAAGCCGATATGTTAACTTTCGAAAAGGAACAAAGTGAACACCCTCCCCTTGGAATTAAGAATCTTTTGACCAACTACAAGGAGCAAACTCGTTTTCCCAAGATTTAAGACCTCAATACTACCAACTAAGGATCAAATCAAGAAGTGATTTAAAGGAATGCCCCTCAATTTCTTTATAGACCCCATAAGTTCTAATAACGCTTTTTGGACTTGAACCAAGAATATAAGACCCTAATGAATAAGTGAATAGTTGACAAAAATCGTGGTTTAATCTAAGGGAGATAATCAAGGAATGTAATCTTAAGAATAAGAAGTAAATAAAAGGGAATGAGAAGCTGAATATCGAAACTTCAAAACGAGGCTAAAAGGAGGAGACAACCGATATGGCATTAAAATCAACCTTGGTAGAAGAGAATAAAGGAGCTTAGCCCTTAGATGAGAAGATACAAAGGATAAAGAGGAAATATAAGAAGAAAGGTGTATTAAAGGAAACTAAAGGACGATTTAGTATGGCTAAGAACAAGGAAGTCAATAAGAAAGAATCACGAATACGGTTCATAATTTGGGATCAACGGCATATTCAAGGAGGACTCAGATATGCCAAAGTTCAGGAGACATTAGAAGAAATGAAGTATCAATAAGGAAGTGAGAACACCAAGGGACGGAAGGATCTATAAAGGCTCAATGATACCAGGATATAGACGGAATTAAACTTCCCAAGATTTTTGGATTTCTCACAGTATTAACAAGAAGGCAAAGAAGATTGTAGCATGAGCTAATCGATTAACCAAGATGGTTCGTTTCATAGTCAATCAATATAACGTTCCCTACGTACAACCTAGCAAAGCTTTATAAAGGAAGCTGATATGAAAGCAAGGAGTTTTAGTTAGAATCATGACAAACCAGGACATGAGAATGGTACAACAATAAGGAACTAACAAGGAATTTTGGAGAAAAGAGACCTCTTGATGCTACATAACAAATGATCGAGGAGAACAATTCAAGACCTTGGAGAAATGATCGAGAGTGTCTCATGAAATAAGAAAGGCACAAGATAGACGAAAGAAGCGAGACTGATCGGAAAAGAAGGACCCTAGAAATTTCAAAATGAAAAACATGTGCGTTTAAGGATAGGAAGTGATTATCGTATGATCTTTCGAGGAATAATAAAACAAGTTGGAGACCTAGCACGCCACCTAAACATGTTGGAAACATGCAACATATTCCAAATCCTTATATAACAATTGGTCAAGGGATCAAGTTACAGAGATAAAAGATAGTGTTTTTAAAGGAGGACTTAATACAGATGTTTATCCCGAAAAGTTCAAGTGAAATGAGGAAGTCGATTAAGAGGAATCTTTTTCAAGCAACTTGAGGAGATAAGAATGAAGTGTAAACCCTAGCACTCGTATTCGTTTGAAGCCGCAATTAGGAATTTCCAAGTTTTGAGGATAAAACTTTCTTTAAGGGGGTTAGGTTGTAAACCCCCAATTTTTTTGGATTCGGTTTAGCACGAAACCCCAAATCAGAAGTCAATCGAAACTCTAAAGGTCAACAAAACCTTAGTTATACGAATTAACTTAAAGTCCGGTAATCCCGAATAAGAAACTCGGTGAGAGTAAGTAGGAGTTTAGAATAAAAATAGTGCGTAATTATCTAAGGTTGCGTAAAAAGATCAGATTAGTAAAACCGCAACCCGTTTCGAACCCCGTCAGACACAGTTCTTGAAAAACGTGTCTCGGGGCCTGAAATAGTAAAAATATTCCAAATATACCGTTAGACTAGTAAAAATATAAGATTTCCAAAAATATCAATTTCGTAATTTTTCGGTAGCTAAAAATATCAGATATCGCAATTATACACGTATTTTCTTACTACCGGTACTTTATTAGTCATATCTACTTTACATTACACTATTTATTACTATTCTACACTATTCTTTTCTCTCTATTTTTCCTTACACCTACTCTTACAAACACCATAACCTATAACCTTTACTTTTTACCTTTCCAATAACTTTATTTCACATCTATCTGACATATTACATCTTCTATTTAACAAAAAGCAAAAAAAAAAAAAATCTCTTCCCCTCTTATTACACAATGGCTGGTGCCCCTATGCCCCCCTCTTCCTCAAATTTGTTTCAATTTTTATTTATTTTAATCATACAAAAATCACCCCACAATTTCCTATAAATACCCCCCTCCTCCTTCACTTATTTCACACAATTACTACCCACAAATTTCTTACTAAAACTTTCTCAAATTCTCCTCTCAAAACTCTCTCCAACTACCATCCCAAAACTCTCTCAAAATAATTCCAAAACAACTTCTACCTACAACAAAAACCCATCACATACTACTACCAAAATCTTCTTTAGGTAACCATATTCTATTATTTTTTTTCTTCTTCATGTCATATAACTTTACATGACCATAGTGTGAGTTTCCAAAGACTAAAAGTTATGGAAGCTATATTATGTTCATGTATTTTTCTTGTTCATGAAAATCTATTTATGTTCATGTTATTATTTTTGTTCATATTATTGTTACTATATCTAAGTATTATTATCTATATATATACATATATTCTTTAGAGCATATAAGCTCAATTGCAATTTATTTATTTTATGCAATGCAATTTATTTATTATTCCATTGCAATTTATTTATTATTCCATTGCAATTTATTTATTAATTCCTTGCAATTTATTTATTTATTCCTTGTAATTTTAAGACTAGCCTCTAGTCTTAGACTTGTCCTTATCAAGTCAAAACAAGTTTTTCTTTAGGGACTAGTCTACTTCTTAGTCCCGGGAGCCTTGAAGAAGCTAAGACTCCAATACTTGACTTTATTATTTATGTTATTTTTGTTTACTATTTTTCATAAATCATGTTCATTTAGATTGTTGTCCAAAAATTCCAATTTCCAAAACTAATTAACAAAAGAAGATTTTGTCACCTAGAAATAAGTTTATGTGAAGTATAAAATCTATCGTTAACAAAAATAAATTCATTTCTTTTCAAATTACAAAAAGAACTCACTATAACTTTAGAAACTACTTTTACTATGGAAAAACTTCTTAAATCCTTTATTATTCCACTTTGTTTTTCAAAAGAAAATAATTGTTGATACAAGAATGATGTTTAAGAAAAAGATGAACAAAATGAAAGGATAAGGAATTTCCAACTAAAGACCTTTACAAACAAATGGGCAAAGAAAATTGTATAGGAAAAATAAATAGGAAAAGTAGAACTAATATAAGAGAACTTAGAAAATAGAAAATTTTATTTTCAAAAAGTTACTTGGGAAAAATAATAAAACAAACATAAAACATTTTTGGAAAAACAAAAGAAACAAGATATTCATTTCAAGAGATTTACAAAATCAATTTTTGTAAACTATATTTTTCTAAAACTTCAAACCAACATTGTTTTACTCCAGAAATATAATTAGACAACAAAACACTTGAGCATGCTTAAATATGAGTTATATAGTTATAAAAAGAGAATTTTTCAACTATATAGATAACTAAGTATTTATCAAGCAAGTTTTGAATGGATGAAGCCAAGTTGTTTTTGAGTTAGAAAATTCGTGGTAAACTTCATCGCCACTGTTTCTAGGCTTAAATGGTTTAGTTCAACAAAAATAGTTTTATAAATGAATAGATCTTTTCGAGTAGGTAGAAATCGGTATATTATATGCGTGATTCCGAGTTAAAATGACCAAGTTATGGCCGTTTTAAATTGGAACTTTCCTTTATACGAACTTTAACGTTATTTTGATTTAATTGTTTGTTTTAGTGTAGCATTTGATTTGTATGAAATTCCTTGATCACCTTAAATTCAATAATAATTATGTTATGATATCATAAATAAATGGATTCATGCATACCACTAAGTGAGTCACATTGCATATGGGTTATTATCTTTGGGTGAGAAGAATAGTAGGCTCATATCAAAAGCAACACTTGGCGGAGTATCCGAAAGTGATTGCTTGGCGGCTTTAAGGAAATGCTTGGCGGAAAATCTGAAAGCAAGGTCAATTCAAGTAGACTCGGAATGCTTGGCGATGAGTGGTTGTAGGCATAAAACTTTTTATCGAAAACTACTTGTTTTGAGATTATCTATCACCAAACCCCGAATGGAGGACGCAAATCCATTCAACATATAGTTCCCAGAAAGCTATATGCTTGCTTGCCCATGTGTATGATGCATCCCATTTGATTGCTTAAAACAACTTGTTTGAAATCTTGTTACAAGAAGTTATTTATGGAAATAGTTTTTACTAAGCCTATTAGCTTATACCCCAATAGATATCTTTTGCAGTTTCCCTACCTGTGGTTGAGGCCACGAGGACCCTGCAGCCAGGTAATTTCTTTTTGGAACAAAGAAATCCTAGATAAAGTTTAGCTTGGATAAGATATACAATATTCTTGTAATAGACTAGAGATTAAGGAAAAATGTCCCTCAATTTTGTAAGATTATTATTATAAGTGAATGAATATTATGAGTTCTCTTTTCTTAAACATGTTATTGTATCTTATTAAACTTTATAATCTCGGTTATGGTCCTCTAAACTTGTAAGAGCACGCCTTATACTTGATATTAAAGCTTTTGGGAATGGCTAAGGTTGTCATACTTAAGCTTTAATATTGAGTGTGGCGGACTGTTACGTTCAGGGTACCTTTCGGGGAGTGACACTCTCTCCATTGTTCACACCGCACATACTCCACCGCTCCATGCATAACACCTACACACACTCGATCACACATATACCGCTGAACACACACACATGCATGAGCCGCTCTAGTGCTCACTACACATGCACACACGAGCACTCCTGCATAGCATGCTCCATCGCACGCACCTATGTTCTACGTAACACCCATATCGAGCATGGCAGCACACACCAGCACACACAAGCAATGCACAACCACCCACCTACCTATACACACACACCTTGCTCGCTCGCCTGTGCCAAGTGAGTGCTCAAGGAAATGCTTAACGAACGCTTGGAGCAGCGCTCAGATGCGTGCCCGGCCCCATCCAGTGCTGCTCTCCATACAGCACAACGGGTGCTCCTCCTTACTTGCAGTAACCATGCTGCAAGTTTTGTTTATACCATATATATGTGTATGTATATGTGTGTATATATGTATATATATATTCTTATACATATACAATTATATATGTATTATATTAATTTTACCCTTTATATATTATATAAATTATATTACATAAAAGTCAAATATACAAAATGGATTTATCTATTATTTAATAAATATATATGTGTGTGTGTAAATCATTATTATTATATATTTTATATGTCTTGCTAAATTAATTGTTCCAATTATTTTTTAATTTTAATTTATTTTCCTCTTTTATTGTAATATATATATATATTGTTTATTTAGAATTTTATTCTAACAAAAAACAATACCATATTCTTAAAATGCACCAAAAACCATATTAAATCAACTATTTATACGTAAAAAACGGAGTTAAATCGAAATAATTATTGAAATAGCCATGAATTTCCTAATTTATATTTTAATATGTTATTGAAATGATATATGATTTTGAAATGAGATATATGTGTATAAACTATATAATTAGTGCATGTGTTGAATATGTGTCATTTTGTATGTGTGTAATGTTATTGTTTTATGCTTATTAATGTGTGCATAGTGTAATTAATATTTGTGTCATTCATGAATTAATATGTATGTGTTATGTTTAGAATTATTAAAATAACTTGTGAATTGCTTAAGAATTTATGATAGAATTTTTACAAAGTTTAAGCCTACATTTTAAGCCCAAATCAAACTCAAATGCATTCCAAATTAAGCCAAATAAAGCTTAAGTCAAATATGCCTCAAAAGTCAAACATAGGATTTGGCAGCCCTATTTTTTCATACGAATTTTCTTTCTTTTCTTTTCTTTCTCTCTTCTTTCTATGTCAAAACCATAAGCCCTAAACCAAAATCAACAACAAGCCTTTGGATTCAAAAATCACTCCAAGCCAAAGCTTATTCATGTAAGTTAAATGCAAGCATAATCTCTTTGTTTTATTTTCTTTCTTGTATTTAGATATAAAACTTATGGTAGGATGAGTAAATGCCAATTGAGTTGATTGATTTATGCATTGATATATGTTAGATTGTGCTTTGTTATTGTGTGGGCTTAGTTAAGTGTTAGGGAAGTTGTAAGGAGTGTTGATGAGTAGTGAAGCTAAATTGAGCAGTTGAAGTGTGGAATTGAAGTATAATTAGTGTTTGATGATTAGAAGTAGAGTTTGTGTTGTTTAGATGGTGTTTAGAATATATAACAAGTTTTGGGAAGCTTAGAATAAGTTTGAAGAATTTTTTGAAAAGAGTTGAAGTTGTAAAGAAAACAGGGGAAGTAAAACATTTTCGAATAGGTATGTTTTTTAGCATATGTCGGCATTTGGTACTTCAACGCCGCCGGCGTAGAGGCGGTGTTGAAGGTAATCAGAACCTATTTTCTTAAATCCGCTTGAAACGTTGCCAACTTTCGTAAGAAAAGTTTGTTAGTGTATATTTTTCAAAACGTACATCGACCATTAGGGTTCCAACACTGTCGGCTTAGAGGCGGTGTGGAATGAAAGCAGAATCATAATTTTTAATGCCGTGCTTAAGGCCATCGGCATAAGATCTAAAGCTGTCGGCGTACATAGATACACTTTTGGTGTTGGTGGTATCTGCGGGCGTGGACCAACCTCGTGGAACTCTTGAAAAACTTTTGGAAATTGGAGTTATAGCCTATCCCAGCTTAAGGTCGTTGGCGTAGACTGAAGGCTACTGGTGTATCCTTGAACACTGCTAGTGTTGGCAAGTGTTGAGTTTTAGTACATTGTGCACTGGTTTAACGATGCCAGCGTTGAAGGCCAGTGTGTCCCTTGCAGTTCTTATTTTAAAAAACTTCCTTCAAAATTTCCCAAAGCTTGATATATGATCAATTGAATAATTGTTAAGTATTGTATGATATAATATGATGTTTGAATGCTATGTTATGACTTTGTGATAATTTAATTAAATTTCTTTGATTAGTTATATTTGAAATTAGTTGATTAGTGCTTGAACTAAGTGGGAAATTCAATATTTTCTTGTACAGTGATAGATCCTCGCTCGGCCAACCCCATTAGTTCCCGAGCTATCTCAGGTACACGGTAACTTTCTTGTTTCTTTGCTAGGATAAGCATTATTTTAAGTTACTCTAAATTAAGAAAATTTTAATAATTGTTTGTTGAGTGTCTTTTATACCGTTGAATCTAGTTCGGAGAGTGGTAATCGTGCTTAGATTGAGGGCATGGTAGTTTTAGACGCTTAGACGACCCCTGTCATTTTGATATGACTTTCATAAGTGGTTTAGCAGGTAATTGGTAGCGAATTTGATATCGGTATAACATTTGCTTATTCTTGAAAGGATGTAATATAATTTAATTCAATGTTTATAGGAACACTGGAATTAAGTGATATTATGGATTGAATTAAGTAAAGTCCAGAAACGGCTAAAAACCTTAAATGAGATTACTTAATTGTTATGTATAAATTTATCTAGGATGGTATGAGTATCCGAACTACTTATATCAACCGCCTGAGCATCGTGATGAATTACTTAGGATCCCCTAGTATTATGGGTTATGCCGGAAGGTGGGGCTGCCTAGTCTATATGAATAGTAGGGCCACTCAGGGAGGCGGACGTGATACTAAATCCTTGATGTCAGGAGTTTGGATACTCCCATGATGTATGACTAACTAAAGATTGAATAATAAACTATTGGTTGTTGCATTTTGCATTTAGCTTAAGCATGTGTGAATCACCTTGCATTCGTATTCGTTACTTGCGTACTGGGCCTTTGGCTCATATTTTAACCATTTCAGGTGATAAATCTAACGAGTTTTACAAGAGTATGGGGTATGGAACCGATTTCGAGGACTAGAGATGACCTTAGACTTGATGGAATCCAATTTCGTAATAGACTAGTTATGTTAGTCTTGTGATAGTATTTAAAGATTTAGTTAGATTTTATATGTAATTTTGTTAAGGCTTATAAGAAGCCTTTGGATATAATATATGTATATATATATGTATTTAGCTATGTATGACTTAATTTTATTTCTTTTGTGAAATATGATAATGGGTGTAGTGTGTTTTGTTAAAAGTTTTGAAAAACTGTGGTTTCTATTATATTAACTATGTGGAATTAGACAAACAATTCCTTAAACACATCTTTTAGACAACCTTACATATAATCCTACAAGTTATATGTGGTTGGGGAACTATTATCACCTATTTTAATTATAGGGAGTGATAGCGGATTCTTACAATTATAGCCGAATAAAGTTTTAGTACCAAAACTACAGAATTATAGAACTTCTATAGCATAGATAGTTCATTAAACGTTTATAGTTGATTCTTATATCATATTCCTATTCTCAAAGATATTCATGTGATTCTGACTCTGAGCTTGATCTACCTGTTGGCTATTATGATTCATAGGAGATATAGACAGGTGAGTATATTCCTATGATCTTTATACTTGGTTGTGTTTGTAAAATAGAAATGATTAAGAAATAAATCTATATGGGGATGGGAAATTGATTGTGGTTGCTCCTAATTGATTTTGATTGTTAAAACATTATAATCATATCTTATTATAATGAATTGGTTGTTCTAGAATAGAAATGAAAGTGTTTGATACTTGCTTGCATGCTAAATAAATAAACTTAAAAATGAATTTGGCATAATAATTAAATACATTCATGCATTGCATGTTTGTACATAGAAGGCCATCACCACTACACTTTGACACAAATGGGCCACACTGTTCCGAGAGGATGGTGAATATGGAGGACCAAAGTGGTATATGCCTAGTGTGTACCATAGGCCTTGTTCTAGGGGAATGGGAACTAAGTCGTCCTAGGGAGACGACCCATTTCCTAGGATCATGCTGAGTCATTGTTATGGATATCTTGCTTCAATGGAATGTTTTTATATGTATATTATTTTCTGTATATGAAAAATTTCTTGATAAATTTGATTCCCGAAGTATTAGCAGTCCGGGTGCTGACGTGTAGATGTACCCCAACCCCGGATTCGGAAGGCATAAATCCGAATATATATATGGTTACCGGTTGGCTATATAAATTTGTTTGTTCACTTGTTTGATTGCATTGCATATGTTTGTTTAAACAACTTGCTTGTTTTTTCTTGAATGGTATAGAGTGAGGATTATATGTCGTTGAGCCTATGGTTCACTCACCCCCTTATAGTTTATTGTCACAAGATTATATTTGGTACAAACCAGGACGAAGCTACCCACAGGTTAGCTTTCTTTTGGAGATGGGTCACTGTAGGAAGGAAGCGAGGGTTGAGAGAGTTTTTTCTTCTTTTGTCCTTATCCTAGGAATATTTTCGAAGTTTTATGAAAGGTTTTGTAATATTTTGTAAGACCAGTAAACTAAGCAACTCTCTTATATGTGTCTCCTAATATTTTTATTATTACTACTACTACTACTACTACTACTACTACTACTACTACTACTACTTTAGCTTTATCTGTTAGTTCTTTAACCAGTTATTGTAATGTTAAATTACTGATCTAATGCTATCAAGCCTATGGGTTATCTATTCATGATACACTTCTGCACGATATTCATGGCTTTTGAGAGACTTGTGAGTTAATCTTAAGCTTGGGTATCGTGTATGGTGGAACTATCCGTCTAAGATACCCTCGAGGCATGACAACTACGATTTCTAAGCAGGATGCATAGGTGAGTAACTTGAACCTTATCACGTCGTTATGCTTGTAATGTAGTTGCACTTGTCTTTATATGAACATAACTAGTTATGTATGGGGTCGGGAATAATGTGTGTTGTATGGTGCTTGGATGAGTGACAGTTTTAGTATCAGAATTAATAATCTATTTCCTGTTAATCTTGTGTAATGAATATTGATGGTAATTTGGACATTGTATGGTCACTAATAACTTGATTTAAGTCTTATTCGATCCTTAATCTAAAATGGACATGCATGGCATGATAACATACTACATAAGCATGGCACCCATGTCATGTATTGATTTTCTAATTCTATGGTAATGTCTCATCACACTAGTGAATCTAGGTGGGGTTACCATAGGGTTGTTAGCCCCATAGGAACCAAGTAGGTACCGAAGGATATTGCCCAAGTTAGAGTTGACTTTAAGATGTTAACACTTAGTGGAGTTTCTAAGGTTCTAATGTGAAGTTGAGATTATGTTACATATGAATGTAGGCGTATATATATATATATATATATAATACTAAGTAAATTTGGAAAACTTCTCCTTCCTTACTTCTCCGTCTCTATTAGGCATGAACTACTTAAGTTGGTCCTTTAACCCCTAAGAGAGGATGTAAATCTCCATTTGTTTTCATTATGATAATCTAAACTGTGCATTTCATATAGTTAAATATTGCATTGCATATGGTTGAAACTCTTGTCTGGCATTTATTTGAAGTGAGGTTTGATCACATTATCTCATTGAGCTATGGTGTGCTCATACTCCTATAGACCTTGTGTGCTTTCAGAGATCCATAGGGTTGATCCATGCTTGAGGCGAAGAGGCATGGTAGATACCAAGGGGGAAACCAGGGCTTGAGTGAGAGTTGAAGATGGTTCCATTTGTATAGAGATATCTTATTTATGTTCTTATAAGTTTGCGAGGTTATGTTTAAGGGTTTACCCTAAGTTGTATGTAAAGGACTTGTTATATGGAACTTATATGAGTATGAAATTTCTTATCTTGATAACCTCATGTTCATGTCTTAATTGTCCATGCCACAGAGTGCCCTATTAGCTTGATGCTCGCTGTCACGCTCCAAAGGGTACTATAAACGTAACAGTCCACCACATGCTGAACGAGACTTGAGAATCACTACTGCAGTCATTCAAAAGTTTTGTTTTAGTATGCAAGGCGTTCTCTTACGACAATAGAATACATAAACAATTAGAGATAGATAGTTCAATTTGATAGGATAAGCATAAAAATATAAACCATAGATATCTCAAGATCAGTTACAAAGCATTAAAAGGCATTCCCCTGCTACACATAAGATTTGGTATTATCCCTTTTTGGTAACAATTGATCCTTCTAGGTTCACTATTGAAAAATATAGAAACCAATTGTGAACTTATAAGGAGACAACTCTTAGTCTCTCATTACTTGATTTGGCCAGGTCCGGGGACGCAACCATAAGTATGAGAACTGCATTAGAAAGAAACTGTGGGGATATAAGCTATGCTAGCTTAGTGAGTTCCACTTACCAAAATTAAATGCTCAACAACAATATAACAGACAAGTCATTAACAATAATATGAATGCACAAACGCGTGAGCATACAATATATAAGACCTTTCGAAAATCTTATGTTGAATGGATTTATGCCCTCCATTCGGGGTTAGGTGTTTCAGGCCCATTTGACCATAGATTTTAATTTTTCTCATTTTTATCGTGGTTGATATAGGTGCCTACCCACATACATTTTTAACTCCGGCCCTTGTGCCAACATTCAAATTTCCAGTCATTATGCCAATATTTCAATTTTTGGCCATTATGCCAACATTCAAGTTTACAGGCCCCTCGTTGCCTAGTTATTATGCCTTCTTCCTACAAAGGTATAATAACCTATGTAATGTGACTCACATATGGTATGCATAGTCAATTTGATTATAAGATCATGACATATTAATTTAATAATTTATGGGTGATAATAGATATTGCAGGCAAATCAATTATATACTAGGTCATACAAATAGTTACAACAATCTCATTTCGATATTCTTATCATCAATTCACCCATGTAGAAATCTGTCGAGCCTGGATTTGTCAATCATCTGGTTCATTTCTCCTAACCTGATTCACATTAAACCCGAACCCATTTAACATGAATCCTCGACTAGGGGTTAAAAGAAATTTTCATTTTTGAAAATGATTTAGAACCGCCACCCGATATAAATCGGGAAAAAATAAAGCTAGGATCAATGAGTTGGTTGATCCTAACTTAGCTACCAGTCTGCGAAAAAATTTGATTTTAAAAATCAAACTTAAAAAAAAAAAAAAAACCAGATATCATAGATTTGGGGGCTAACCTATTAAAACCAAATTGGTTACCACTTTTGGAATTTCAAATTTATAATTTATCCTTTTCATGCTCAAAAACTCAAATAAAAATATTTACAAGTCACATTTTTTGTTTTTTTTATATTTTTTATATTTTTTATTGCTCAAAAATTTCATAGAAATAACTAAAGTGATAAACAAAAAATATTTCTCATTTTTTATTGTCGCCCCGTAGGTGCCTACGTACTCGCTAATCGAGATCAGACAAAACGTAGTTCTTTTTGATTTTATAAAATTTTTAATTTGTTTGTATTTTTTATTTTGGAAACCCGCCAAGTTTAAGTTTTTAATCAATTTTTATTTTGGAAATTCCTAAAGAAATCTAATTTTTATGTTTTTGTTTTTGAAAATTCTTAAAAGATACTAATTTTGGAAAAACCCCATTTATTATTATTTTTTTTGTTAATTTAGAAAATAATTAAGTAATATTTATATAAGGGCTAGGAAAACTTTTTTTTTTATAATATTATACTAAATATAAATACATATATAGAAAAAATAAATTTTGTTTTGTGAATTTTTCTCATTTTTTTTGTTTTTTTATAAAATAAAAAAATTATAGGGTAACTAAAACATGCTCAAGATATCACACTTAACATTTCGCAAATTCTAAAAATATTTATTTAATTGAACAATCATGATATAATAACAATAAAAATAATAATAATAATGATACTAACAAACCTTTTTCTTTTTCATAAATATACTCTAAAAATTTTATTTATTTTTATCATCACAAATATAATCATACTCATATACACACATTTTTTTTTAGAATCTAATTTATTTACTAATTGCATTTATATACTAAAACTCTTTTTTTTTTTTAACCTAAATATGATATTACATATAAATACTAATAAAATGTGAGCATGCATCTCAACTATCTATACATACATATATTTTTTCTTTTTTTGTTCATTTTTTTTATTTATTATTATTTTCTAGTTTTTGTATACATTACATTAATATATCTTATAGAAAAACAATAACAACGACATCAGCAACAATAGCAACAACAACAACAACACAACGAACGATGACGACAACAACAATAACAACAATGACGACGACGATGACAACGACAACAACAACAATGATAATAATAATAACTAAAAAAAATTTGGAACCTCATCAAATGATCTAGTCAGCTTCGTTGGAGGCTGGGATGTGCAATGGTGGTGGTGGTTGAAGCGGCTGGAGCGGCAGCGGCTTGGTGGTGATAGCCGAAGCGGCAGAGGCTGGAACGGTGGGGAAATGGATGGTTTGGGACGGTGGTGGAAATAGATGGTTTGGGACGGTGGTGGAAGTTCGAATTCGCTTGGTTCTTGCTCTTGCTTTCTCTTTTTTTTTTCTTTTTTTCTTTTTTATTTTTTATTTTTCCTTGCTATGCTCTCTCTTGTTCGAAATTTTTCAGATCTGGATCTTGTGTCTTGAAGAGGATCGGGGTTGTGGTTTATATAGAGCTGGAGGGGAAGTGAAACGGATCACGACCATTAATGGCCGTCGGTTACAAAACTTGAATTCGACCGTTAATGGCGGCCGTTACAAAACTTGAATTCGACCGTTAATGGCAGCCGTTACAAAACTTGAATTCGGCCATTAATGGCCGTTGGTTACAAAACTTGAATTCGACCGTTAATGGCCGTCCGTTACAAAACTTGAATTCGACCGTTAATGGCCGTCCGTTACAAAATTTGATTCGAAGGATCGGGAGTTACAAAATTGCCAACATAAACTCGTTTTAAAGCACATTTAAAGTAAATAAGTGTCTTTTGATCTTTCTCTTTCTTTTTTCGATTTTTTTTAAACTTCTAAAAACTTATTTACTAAAGATGGGTTTATTATTATTATTTTTTAGATTTCTTAATTTTCAAATTTTTATATTCTTTTCCAATTTTGTAATTTTTTTATTTTTAAATTTAGCTAATTTATTTATTTTTTATAATTTTCAATTTTTATTGTATTTTCTACCTTTTTTATTATTTTTATGATTTTTTTTTATTTTTTATTTTTTTATTTCAAAAAGAGGGCAAAAATGGGGTGTTGACAAAATCACATACATACAGTCAATTTTATCTTGTCTTAATTCTAATGGCACTAACATTACAAGCACAAGCACAAGTACAAGCATATAATTTAAAGATAGTGAACTCACTCGGCCATGGTCTCCGGTCTCTAATGGTAGTGATTCAGAACACAAAATTTCCCTTGATTCCAAAATCACTTAAACGAAAGAAATACCCCTATAAGTGTTTCATACCATAACTAATTCCAAAGTTTTCAAATAAAACTCTTTGAATTCGTAATTTTCGTAGTAATTGGAAATTCCAACTTAAAACGGCCATAACTTGATCATTTAACTCGGAATTTCGCAAATAAAATATTGATTTCTATCTACTTCAAAAAATATATCTATTTATGAAGTTATTACTAAATTTTGAAAAAGTTTAGGTCTTTGAATATTTGGATCAGATCTGCTCAGTAGCTAAAATTTGAAATTTCGAAATTGTTTTGTGAAATTTGCATCATTTCTATCAAGTATATTATATGTTTATGCAATATCTACAAGTTATGATCATGAATGTCATGGAATGAGCTATCTACATGTAATTCCTAATGATTTTTTATCAAAAAGAATTTTGTAAAAACCTACACCTTGTAATAGTGTAATGACTAGTTGTTTGGGAAAATTAGCTTTATTCCTTTGAAAATCATGCATATTTTTACTATGATGAAGCCTTGATAACTTATATACCTAATACCTTAATTATCTTAATAAATTTCCTCATTTAAAGGTTGAGTTTTGCCTAGTGACAAATTTTGCATAATTTTTGGAAAGGAAAAATATTGTTTGATCTTAGTTGGAAAACTTTTTCTTTGTTTTAGGTTTCCATTTGGATAAAACACATTTACTTTCATAAAAATCAATTCTTTATTATATATAATCCTTAAGACTTCTATTTTTCCATTAAAATACTTATTTTGACATTTGGAAATAGGTGTTTAAATAGGAATCATTTTTAGATCCGAATTTTTGAAAATTGTTTTTGAGATTGTTTCTTGTGAAAAACTCATTTAATCTTCCTAAAATTAAGCCCTAATCAAACCTACTCCCTAAGGCTTTCATTTTTGTAATAAAACTCTTGTTTTAGGATTGAAAAATAAGTATTGTCTTGGCATTTCACCTTAGTTACGAATTTCTACATTTTTGTTAGTGTTGAAACATAGATCTAACTTAACTTTTGTAATTATTTTCTTGTTTTGAAAATTTCTATTAGTAAAACCATGATCAACTCATAAAAATCACTACTTTATGATACTCACTACCTAAGCCTTTCATTTACATATAAAACCTTCATTTTGAAGTTGGCAAACATGTTTTCTAAACGGGTCTTTCTCAAGATCCGAATTTTAAAAATTACTTTTGATTGAACAAAATGGATCTTGAGTTTTATTCAACACTTTCCTTAAGAATATCATGTAGCAAGTCTTTCATGCATGAAAAACAAATAACTATGTCATTTTAACTACCCTAAACAATAGATCTACTATACTACTCATGTTATGAGTGTAATGCAACAATGACCATATGTAGATATGAGTAAAAATGAAAATATATTCACAAAAAAAAAAAATGTCTATATAAAAACATATAACAATATATAGCAAAATAATAGCAAGATAACTTAGATTTCAAGATCCACAACATTGTGATGGTAAAGATCTCATGCTTAAGTGTTTACATAACCCTAGCTCAAAGCTCATGGGGATTTTAGTGGAACCACACATGTATGATCTTACCATTACATGTTTTAGTGGGGTAGGATTAAGATTTATTACCTATTAGTGTTTTGGAGAAGGAAACTTGAAGTAAAAAAAAAAAAAAATTTATGTGTATGCGGGGGAGGGGGGTTGGGGTGGTAAGGCTCACGGCAAGGAGGAGTGAAGAGGGAGAGAAAAAGAAACTTCCAAAAGTTGGTTTTGTGAGAAATGAAAAGAATGAAACAGTGAAAGGTGAAAGAGATATTATATAGGAAGGGAATTTAGGGTTTTGTATGATTATTTAATCGAAGAAAAAAATAAAATAATTTGTACCCTATAGGGCAGGGGTTTGCGCCGATTTGAGAAAGAGTGAGGAGAGGAGGGTGTTTTGATTTGTTTTGTGTAATAAAATTCAAACTTAATGAGTAGTTTGAGTACAAAATATATTAGAAAAGTAAATTCGTAAGAAAATGATGTAAAATTGTAAGAATATGTTGTAAGGATGTAAGAATAGGGTATGAGTGGTTGTACTTGATGAATAGTGTAAAAAAAACAAAAAGTTGATTAGACACTTAAATTACAGGTAGTAATAAAAATACGATAAAAAAGTTATAACTATAACTTTTATAACCCGAAAAATTATATAATTGAAATATTTAGAAATATTATGAAATTACAAATCTAATGGTACTAATATCATATATTTAATATCTCAAGCTTCGGGACACGCTTTTCGAGATTTGTATCCGATCGGGCTCGAAATAGGTCGAAAATTCACTAATCGGATATTGTTTAGCATTCTAATATTAATACGAGCTAATCTACACTTCCCACTCATATTTCGACTCCCTGATTTGAGAATCTGGGATTGCCGGATCTAAACTGCTAGGGTTTTCTAAGATTTCGTTGACTTAGGGTTTTTGGTTGACTTTCCAATTTAGAGTCTTACTTCGGAGTTAACTTGTTTTTATTCTTTCGGGTTTCCTTCTTGATATTGCTGGACATAGGATTTCTAGGTCTGATTGGTCCAAAGATATTCTTTTAGGATTTTAGTTTCCTGTTTTAAATCTTTCCTAAAATCAAACTCATGTTTACTAAGAAAACGATTGTTTACACTTGCAAAATTTTCTTGAAAGGCCCTATTTGGCTCATTTGAGTATTGTGATTTCTAAATAGTTGAATGAAGGGGCGTCAATACTGCTGGGGTGCCTTATGGGGGTGTAACAGAATATATGTGTATATAAATAAATGCACATCTTAAAAAAATTTGATTGAATAATTTAACACTTTTAGATACAATTATCATTTTGAGTTTAAAATTTATTTTATTGAAACATAAAATGCATTTATTCATTTTATTTATTTTTATTTGAAAACATGGTGGTTTTGTAGTTTTAAAACCGAAACTGGGAACCTTTAGTTCATAGAATCGGATCGTACTGTAGGAGATGATTTTGGTTTCAGTTTTAGTTTCTCAATTTGAAATTCCAATTCTAGTTTAGTTCAGTTTCAGAATCATGATGATGTTTGGATTCACTACTGTTGTTACCAAAATAAATCATAAAACTAGTGTTGCTATTACAAGGTAAATATTATGTGGAAATTATATTTTGTAATTAGTTTTAGCGAAATATTATAAGAAAAGAAAAAAATAAAAAAATAGAAAACATAAAATAAATAAAAATAGGAACACCTATGCTTGCACATGCTAAATAGTTTTAGAATATTTTAAAGTTTTCTAGTATACTCTTTGTTTGTTAGGCCTTAGAGATAGCTATATATTTATGTATAACTTAATTTAGAAAGTAATAAAAAAAGAAGAAGAATATTTGCCAATTACTTGCTCTATTCAGCAAGAAGATACTCTATATTTGGAGTAAACCACACTCCTTTCATTTTTCCACTACCTAAAATACCATCACATTTCAATTGACATTAGAGCCTTTGTGGGTTACCACCATGACAAATTGTTTCTATGAGTTGCAGACCTTGGATGACAATCTATAGTAACAAAAGATGAAGTCTATTAGGTCGAAGCTAAGGAATTAAAGCAAGCAAGTATCATTCAAGAATATATAAAAGAGTTTAAGAATTCCATTAATCCAACCCTACTATAATCTTATAGAATTAGCAGTTTTTTAAGTAGGTTAAAACATGAAGTTAGACACTCTATTAGAATGTTTAGAAAACTAAATTTGTATAAAGCGTACACACTTGTTACCTTGCAAGATTCTTGATACATGTGTTTTATTCAATATTTAATAGACTAAATTATGGTAAATTATATATATTTCTGTATTTTTTTGCTAAGATTTGATAAAATTGAAGAAGAGCAAAAGCAAAGCTAAGTGCTCGCGTTTCTCCCATGCTCTTGGTGGAATCAAATTTTATTTAAGTATTGAAGATCAGAGAGAAACACGATTGAATCAAAGTAGTCGTGTTCCCATCATGCTTTTCTAGAGATGGAAGAATCAAAGATCAGAGAGTTACATAGTGGAATAAGATGAGTTGTGCTTCCCTTGTGGAAATCTGGAATTTTAAGTTGTTAAAGGATCAATGAAGAACACAAGAGGATAGAGCAGTCGTGCTTATGCCGTGTTGTTCTAGAATTAAAGATGTCTTGCGAAAAAAAAGAAGCATGAGTGAATAAAGTCAATCGTGTTCCAGCCACGTTATTTTTCGGGCAAAACATTTTGATAGTTATAACTAATAGTGAGATACATGACTAATTATGGAACCTCATGTATACCTCGTGTACTTTATGTTATTAAAGAAGACTCAGTCAACTTTTAAAAATATTCGAGAAAGTTGAAGTCTATTTAAAATTTGGGGGTTATTTCAGGCTTTTACCCACACATATATAAGTCTTAGGATAGATTGGAATGGTAACCAATATTAATATTTTTCCTTAATAAAATAACCCAAGTCTTAGATTCTTATCTAGGATTTTCAAGAGAAGTCAAGGCAATTGAGAGAAAAGGTTCAAGATTATTCTTCTAAGGAGTACTCTTTCCTTGTTTTCACTGTTTTAATAGATGTATTGTGTTCTTGATAGAGTTGTAAGGAGGAATAGAGTATTGTAGTCTAAAAAATGATTAACTCAAGATATTACTATGTAATCTCTGCTTAATATTGATTTAATGAAGTTTTATGTTCTGTTTTATTCTAATTATAAGTATTGTAATGTATGTTGAATTGATATATTTGGAATATTAATTCTAGATTGATTTCTTGTATGTAAATTGATAAATTGCATATGTGAATAGATCAATCATACTTAGAGAGATTTGTTTGGATTTCTAGATACATGAATATAAGAATCCTTCGTAGTAAATTGAATGAAAGTTTGATTTAATAAAGATTCATAGTTCATTAATTCAATCCTTGAATTGTTATTAATTAGGAAGATATTCTAGTGGATAGATTCAAAGATTACAGATTAATAGTTTTGAAAAAGATATTAGTTCATTTTAGGAATCTTACGGGTCAAATTGGCATGAACAATCATGGAATATTCTTAGAAATTGAGATAATAAGAGTGTAGTAGTATTTGTTGTTTAGATGAGTTGAATAATATTGAATTCGAGTATATTGTTATTTGATTAGTCTTAACATTATTAAAGAAAAAAGGAATTAAACTCATAATAATGTTAAACACTTTAGAATAGATAGTAGAATAAAGAGTAATTACAAGTAATTTAAAATCTCGCGGGGTGATCCTACTCTCGTCAATTACCTAAAAATGCACTAGAAAACTTAAGAAGAGAGAGGGGCCGAGGGGGCCGGGGGGGGGGGGGGGGGGTGGTGGTGGGGGGTGTGTTGGGTGCTGGGGGTGGGGTTGAATTGACAATTTGAACTAAATTCGCAATTAATTAATTTTTCAATCAATTAATTAAATTAATCTTTGATGATAGTTAATAAAGCAATAATAAGATATAAGAAGGAAATTAAAAGAAATAGGAAAAGAGAAATCAAGCCTGGATTTAACGTGAAGTTCAGCCCGCTTCTTACTATCCATAGTCCCACAATTGCCTCCAATCAGAGGACTTCACACACTTTTATTGATTCAACAACACAAGCTCAAATTTGAGCAGTACACCTATTTACAATACTTAGGAAATAAAGTATTTCCTTCTCTTTTTGTTAGTGCTCTCTTATAAAGTTACAAGTCAAGAACAGAACACTAAAACTGATTTCTCTCACAAGAATTTGTAGGATAACGAACAAGGGAACAAAAATTTGGGAGAACTCTTGATTTGTTTATTTATAAATGAAAAATCTTTCAAAAGTTGTCTGAAACTCCAAAGGAACATGTATTTATAGTCTTTAATAGAGCAAGCATCTATTGGAGATAACATATGATAGAGACTTCATTAAATGCACACAACAATCAATTTTAAATTTCCACTAGCTCGCTGATCTAAATTCCCATCGATTCATCGGTCCAAAGTGCTCACCTAGATTTACTTGTCATGCCCTTGTCGCACCTTTGTTGTGCGTTGGATTTTGGGTTCAATCAATGCTGTGCCTTGTTCTAGCTAGTTTAATACCTGTAAGCACAAAAACAAAGCGTTCACACACAATACAAATTTCTTGATATGTTTTTCCTTGTAAATTATTGATCTTATTCAAGTAGAGTGTGTTTATAATAGCTTTACATAACATTTCCTCTTATTAAAGTCACATATAAGATAATTTAGTTTAACCATCTCCCTTATTTTGATGAGGGCAAATAGTTATGTAAAAGCTATTTGTTATTTACTTTCCCTCAATAAATGCTCCCCATAATTTTGTGATAATAGTAGATTAAGAATACTCAAAAGCACAAGATTAATCATACCATAGTTTATCCCCCTTAATCATACCATTAATTGGCACTCCCATTTCTTCCCCTTTGACCTCATAAGAAAGATTTATATAAGATGATAAGCAAAAAGAGGCAATATAACTAGGAGAGACAATCATACAAAGTAGCCATGTGGGACATTAAAGAAAGAGATTAGATCAATATACAAGGATGTCCAAACATAGAACTTCAGGCTTAGAAGAACCATAAATAGGCAATCAAGAAAAAAAGAAAACTAGAATAGATAGAAGGATCATCAAATGGAGGTGGATGAGGATGAATGCTATAGAAGTGGTCCATGAATCGTCGAATGTTAGAGCTAAAAGATTGGAAATCAGAGCGCAGATAAGAAATCTGGTTCTCTATGGTATCAAATCTAGAGTCCATATGATCTCGAAGCTCCTAAAGAGAGGATATAGAGGAATCGGGAGTTGAAGAACTAAACGGTGGAGCTAAAGGCTCATCATCATCAAAATCTTTATCCAAACTTGAACGAAGTAGAGCACCACCACCAACTAAAGGTTCTAAAGGGTTTTTACGCACCCATCGCTCATCTTAAGATATAGACCACAAGCCACCAGTTTTGCTGGGTCACTATAGTCTGTTTTCCCTTGCGTGAACATAACTGTCTATCAAGAACTGATGGAGAACCTAATGCCCAAGAGACAAACATGAAGAATAGAGATTGCGTGGTCTGTGCTAATTTTGACCCATATTAGAGATAATGAATGACTCCTCATAATATTAAGCTCCATCAAAAGAACTTGGCATTCTAACCCTAGAGCCATCAACCTCTATTAGATTACAAATATCATGATGGGCTAAATCAAGTTTTTTGCCATAAATATATGAATAAAACTTAGGTATAACAAAACTTGAACTGTTCCTAAACTACCATCAATCTTCAAATAATTAGTTAGATTATAATAAAATAGTCAAATAGCCTCCTCATTAACTTCAACAGGAAATGAGATTGTATTCATAATATTATTTAGAGCTACTCCAAATATTTGAGGAGTACAAAAGAATTGTTATACATTGCATTGTAAATCCTAACCACATTTATAGGAAGACCTCTGAATAAGCCATACCTTTCAAAATGCTTCTTGGATGGGAAGAGAAATTCATCAAAGCCTGTTGGAGCAGATGGTGCTTGGCCACGAGCAGTTCTTATGAAGGAAGAGAAGAGAGAAAGGGAGGCGATGGAGAGAGAGAGAGAGAGAGAGAGAGAAAGATTGGTTTGTGAGAGATGGTAGGGAAAGAGGTAGAGTAAGATAAAGAAGATATTGAGAAGAAGAAGGAGAGGTAGAGAAAAGATGCTAGGAGTTTTTAGAGAGAGAGAGGTGAGAGAGAGTGTAGAAGAGAAACATAACGCATATATATGCATGTTGAAAAACAGGTACTGGCGAGCCGATATAAAAAAATTGTTTATGAAAACAAATGCACAGAGACAATCAAGGCTCAGCTCGAGCCTTCGAGGGAGAGATTGATGAGTCGGTTTGAGGTCTACAGGTAAGCTAATGAGAGATTTGGGCAAAATAGAGGTGATCAAGCCATAGGTTAAGCCTTTGAAACTCATACTGACGAGTCAATTACTTTAGAGACTTGTAGCAAACAAAATAGATCATTGTAAAAACAATCATATGTATGCATGTATGATATTTAACAGCTTCTTTAACCCAAAAACAAGTTCTAAATCAACTTAGCTCGAATATATTTAGCACTCATCATTTTTTATCATGCCTAATTCTCTATGTAAAGTGTAAAATAGATCTTCACTCAAACGTTTTTTAAAAATATCAGCAATTTAATTATTTGTATTAACAAATTCTAAGTTGATATCTCTATTTAGACCATGAGATCTAATGAAATGATGTCTAATTTTGATATACTTGGTTCTTTAGTGTTGAATCAAATTTTTTGTTAAATTTATAGCACTTGTGCTATCGCAATGAATTGGATCATTTCATACTTTAATCTATAGTCTAGTAGAGTTTGTTTCATTCATAAAAATTGTGCACAATAGCTATCCAAGACTATATACTTATTTTTTATGGTTGAAAGTGTAATTGAATTTTGCTTTTTTGAGTGCCAAGTTATTAGAGAGTTTCCAAGAAAGTGGCATGTACCGCTTGTGCTTTTCTGATCAACTATGTACCCTATAAAGTCATCATTAAAGTATCCAACTAGATCAAAAGATGTAAACTTTGGATACCATAAGCTAATTTCAATAATGCCTGTAAGATACTTAAGTATGCGTTTTACTACACGTAAGTGTGATTCTTTAGAGCAAGATTGAATCATGCATATACACACACCGAAAACATGATATCGGCTCGTGAAGTTATTAGATATAACAAACTACCTATCATACCTCTATAAATCCTTTGGCAAACATTTTTCACATTTTCATCTTGATGAACGCTTGCTGATCGTATCAAATTCTAAATTTATAAAACCCGATCAAAACTACTATCTAAGCTAGGCAAGTGTACCTATCTATCCTAGCATAGATTTAAGAGTGTTGTCCACAAGGATTTCGAAAACAAGTATTAGTATTGCTGGTTCTCTACTATTTAGCCTAAGTTTTGAAGTGAAAACTACAATTAAAGTACTGAACAAAAGATTAAGCAAGCCCTGAGATTGACTAAGTTTGCTTTCAAAGATAAATTTAATCATAAGACATACTCTCCACCTTGATCCATCCCAACCTTTAAATTCTTATGATAATTCGTTGATTAATGAATCATTCATGCTTTGCACCATAAGATCTCAACAATTAAATCAATTACTCCCTCAAGTTAATCAATTCTTAACCCTACATGAGATAGTGGAGACCTCTCCCTCACTAATCATCACATAAGATTGCATGAAAGAATATGATCCTTATAACAAGAATTAAATATTTGTAGCAAAAATCATAATTTCTCTACCTCAAGGTAAAATAAGGAATTTCTCTATTCATGAAGATGTATTTAATTGAATGAAACATCTTTCAATCCAATAAGAATCAAGCATGCAATTAATTTGTGCACAAATCAATCACAAGACAATTAAATCATATGAATAAATATAAAGACATGAACATTCATTAATAAAAATCGATTCAATTCACATGGTTAGGGTTTCACAAGATGAAGTATAAGAATCTACTTTTCCATAGGATTTATAGTAAGAGCAATAGATCTAGAGGAAATAGAAAGAATCATGATAGAAAGAATAAACTCTAATTGATGTCTTGTGATCTTCGAATGATGCTCTAGCAAGTTCTTCGTGCTGTCCTTCGTAATTTCTCTCCTAAGGCTTAGAAAAATGATATAAAACTTCTAAAAAAATCCTTAAGAAAGAAAACAGAGCTCTATTTATAGTTTTTTCATAAACCAAGATCAGCATGGGCATCAGCATAGCCAAGATTGGGGCAGGGTTGAAAACTAAAATCACTTATGATGTATTTTGACTTCATCCTTGGCATCTTTCTTGGCATTGCTAGAGGTGAGGATGAAAGAAGAACTTTTGTTCCCCTTGCAAAATTAATCTAAACTTGATTGATTCATCTTGATTTCTTTTGGATCATCATGAAATCTTCCAAATGAGCTCTTTAAACCCTAAGATGATTTTTTACAAAACAATTGTCATTTTCTCTAACAAATCACAAAGATTATATAACAAATATATCCGAATAAGCACAACGATTAAGGTTTCATGACACTTATCACATCTTTGTCAAGTTTTACATTTGTACTTATAGCTGTAGATCTTGTTTTACAATTATCCATGTTGAATATTTTCAATAGTTCTTTTGTATATTTAGATTGATTTATAAAGATTCCATTTTCAGATTGTTTTATTTGAAGACCTAGAAAATAATTGAGTTCTCCTATCATGCTCATTTCAAATTCATTCTTCATGGACTTAACAAATTCATCCATAAGACTCATATTTGTAGCTCCAAATATAATGTCATCTATATAAATTTGTACAATCAATGTGTCTGACTTTTGATTTTTGATAAAAACAATTGCATCAATTTTTCCTCTACAAAACCCTTTGTTTATTAAGAAGCTATCGACTCTTTCATACCAAGCTCTAAGAGCTTGCTTAAGACCATAAAAAGCTTTATTTAATTTGTAATCATGATCAAGAAGTTCATTATTTTCAAAAGCTAGTGGTTGCTATACATATATTTCTTCATTTATGAAACCATTTAAGAAAGCATTTTTGACATCCAATTAAAAAAGAGTAAAGTTTTTTAATGTAGCAAATGTCAAAAGAATTCTAATAGCTTCTAGTCTAACAATAGGGGCAAAGGTCTTATCAAAATCTATACCTTCTTCTTGATTATATCTTTTAGATATTAATCAAGCTTTATTTCTAGTTGTTATTCCACATTCATGAAGTTTGTTTCTATGATTATAATGATTGGTCTACTATTAGGTCTAGGAACTAAGTTCCAAACTTCATTCCTTGTGAATTGATTTAATTCTAATTGCATGGCTTGTATCAAAAACTCATCTTTTAAAGCTTCTTCTATATTTATAGGCTTAGTTTGGGATAGTAACATTAGATTAATCATATTTCTTACAGAAGATCTTGTTTGCACCTTATCAGAAGGTTCGCCTATTGTCAGATCTTTTGGGTGTGATCTTGCATATTTCCAATCTTTAGGAGGATCATTGTTAACAGATTCATTCATGCTATCCTTTTTATGTTCATTTTCTTTGTGTAAGGACCCGCTATCACCCTTATAATAAAAAAAGGTGATAACAGCTCTCTAAATACATATAACCTACATAATTATATTTAAGGTTGTCCTAGAAGAAGTGTTTGAAGTATTATTTGTCTAAACCTTCAATACTCAACTAATAAATTTGAAAACTATTGATTCTTTTTTTTTTTAAACCTGTAATAAAAACACAACATCACATTTATCATATATTACAAGGGATATAAGTTCAAGATATACATATAGCTAGGTTTAGATATTACAAACAAAGGCTTCTTACAAGCCTTATACAAAAGCCACAAAAGATAATTCAACATATATCATCTAATATAAACATCAAAAGATTCTATAACTAGTCTATTACAAAATAGGAATTCCATCCTGATCCATAGTCATATATAATCCTCTAGGTCATCTAGGAAATCCTCAAAGTAGGTACCATAACCCATATTTGCGTAAAACTCGTCTTGATCGTCGCTTAAAATAGTTAAAATATGAGCCAAAGGCCCAGTACATAAGTAAAGAATACAAATGTGAAGTGATCCACACACACTTAGACTAACTGCAAATGCAACAATCATTAGATTATTAGTTAGTCTTTAATTAGTCAAACAATACTAGAGTATTCAAACTCCAATCAACAGAGATTTCTAGGGGAACCTGAGTAACGATCATGATGCTTAGGGGGTTGATATAAGTAACTCGGATACTCATATCTCCTAGATAATTTTATCCAAAACGAAAAAGTAATCTCATTTAAGGTCCTCGACCGTTTCTCGACTTTATTTAACTCAATCCATAATATCACCTAATTCAAGTGTTCCCATAAATATTGAATTAAATCATATTACATCCTTTCAAAATAAGCAAGTGTTACACCGATACTGAATACCCTATCAATTACCCACTGAACCACTTATGAAAGTCATTTTAAAATGACAAGGTTGGTCTAAGTGCCTAAAACTACCATGCCCCCAATCTGAGCAGGGTACCGCTCTCTGAACCAGATTCAACGGTATAAAAGACACTCATTTAATTTAAAGTAACTTTAAAGAATATCTATCCTAACAAAGAATCAAGCAAGTTACTACATACCTGAAATAGCTCGGAACTAATAGAATTAGCCGAGCGAGGATCCATCACTGTAAAAAAAAAAAAATTAAATTTCTTACTTAATTCAAGCACTACTCAACTAGTTTCATACGTAACCAATCAAAGAAATTCAAATAATTTATTACAAAGTCATAACATAGCATTTAAACATCATATAATATCATACAATACTCAACAAATATTCAATTGATCATATATCAAGCTTTGGAAAATATTGAAGGAAGTTTTTGAAAATGGAAACTGCAGGGGACACGCTGGCCTTCAATACTAGCGGCGTTGGTCCGGTGCACTCTGCACTAAAAACTCAATACTTTCCATCATTGGCAGTGTTCAACAATACGCCGGCCGCGTTGTAGTCTACGTCGGTGGCTTTAAGCCGGGGTAGACTGCAACTCTAATTTTTCAAAATTTCTAAGAGTTCCACGGGTTGGTCCACCCTCGTAGATACCCCCAATACCGGCAGTGTTGCCATGTATGCCGGAAGCGTAGACCCCTACATCGGTGGCGTTGGGATGGTGTACACTGAAACACAAATTTTTTGAAAACTTGCAAACCTCCCTATTTCAAAACATAAAATTTTACCACATTTCTCACTTCCAAACTTCTTCCAAACTCATTTCCAACTCCAATCTTCAACCTATATGTATTCTATATTCCTTTAATGCTTATAATCTTCATTTGAAACCCTTCAAACATCAATATTTACCATTTAAAACAAAATTCCTCATTCAACCCTTCACATTGCAAAATTAACTACTCAACCCTTTGTCATCCTAACACAACCATTCCAACACTTCCAAATTCATATAAAACACATACTACAACTCCTGTAGCAATATAACACTACTTAAACTACCATCAAAGTATAAAAATCATCCTACCACTATTTAGCATCTAAACCCTATTCTAATACAAGCATAACTTAAGTACACATAAAGCAAGAGGAACACATTCACCATAAGGGCTTTGTGCCTTGGTTCTTGTTGCCAGACCTTGAGAGTTTAATTTATGTAAGATGAAGGGTTTAATTATATATGGCCATGGGAGAGTTTTTGGGAGAGGAAATTGGGGTTTTGAAGCCTTTTGTTGTGTTTTTTGTTGGTCTGAAAATTTTGGACGAATTTAACACTTTTAAAAGTTGATATACATCAAATAGTTGACTTAGTGGCTGCCAAATTAAAGTCTTTAATTAGCATGGCTTTGGTTAATTAATGAGCTTTCTTTTTAGCTAATTAATGGTGGTCTTGGGCTTTATTTGTAATTAAAATTTTCTACTAAAAGTTGGTTTAAATACATGCATAATTTAACTTGTTCTAATCATATTTCATACATTCTAATGCACTTAAAAATTTATGAACCCAATATTTAAATATTCTAAGGTACTTAATTATTTTTAACACAACATCACAACTCATTTTTCATGCATCAATATGAATCACATTTATCACATTTCAAAATCATAAATAATTTCAATGACACATTTATAAAATATAAATTGGGAAATTCATGGCTATTTCACTTTGTCTACTTCTTTATTATTATTTTCAAAAGAAAACTCATCCACATCATCACTTGAACAAAAATGAGGCAAAGCATCAACAAAAGCAACATGAATAGATTCTTCTACAACTAAGACTCTATATGCTTTACTAGTTAAAGAGTAACCCAGAAAAATGCTTTCATTACTTTTAGCATCAAATTTAGCTAATTGTTCTTTTCCATTCTTCAAGATGTAACATTTAGTGCCATATGGATGAAAATAAGAGATGCTAGGTCTTCTTCCTTTCCAAAGCTTATAGGGGGTTTTCTTGAGAATTGATATTATGAAAACTCTATTTGATATATAACATGTAGTGTTAACAGCTTCAGCGCAAAAGTATTTAGGTAAATTATTTTTACTCAACATGGTTCTAGTCATTTCAATTAAACTTCCATTTTTCCTTTCAGATATACCATTTTGTTATGGAGTTCTAGGTGCTAAATAAGTGTGTTCAATTCCATTTTTACTACAAAGATTATTTATGTCATAATTTTCAAATTCTCCCTGTAAACCCCCAAATTTTTGGAATCGGTTTAACTTAAAACCCTCAACCAGAAGTCAACTGGATTTCCAAAGTCAACAAAACCCTAGTTTACCGTGACCGCTTAAGTCCAACATTGCCGTTTTCTTTGGCCCTAGAAAACAAAGTTGGAATAATTAGCTAGAATAGTTCGTAATAATTATAGGATATATAAAAATATCAGTTTTTTTTGAATTTCGGGTGTCCTTTGAACCAGATCGGACACAGTTCTTGAAAAACATGTGTTAGTCCCGAAAAGATAACTAAGAGGGGGGGCGGGGGGGGGGTGAATTGGTTATAAAACTTTCTTTTGAAAACTTTAAGCAATTTTTCACACACTTGGTTATATTACTAAAATGGCCTTTGATCTTCTTGAAATAATGAAGTTGATGAATTAACTTCTTAAAAACAAACCAAAATAATCCTATAATAGATATCTCATGATATTTAAACTAATGTTTGAAAATTTTCTCCTGGATCCTTCTGATCAACTCTCTGATCAAGAAAATAAGAACAACACTCTAGATTAACCTTATGACCGAGAACAAATAAATAAAAACAAATTAAAATTGCACAAATTAAAGAGAGATGAGTAAGAGAGAAATGCAAATGATTTATAGAGGTTTCGCCTTGACCGTCAATCCTCTCTTCCAGCTCCAAGCCAGGGTCACTGGTAATCCACACCGGTTTGTTCCTAATCCAATCAATAGAATAGTTACAAGAAGTTCACAATACTCAGCTTGATTCTCTCAACAACCAATTACTGAGCCTACTTGCAATCACAATCACTCAAAATGATTTAGCGAAATCTGAGGAAAATATAGTAAAGACCTCGACTGTTTTGATCAAACTAAATGAACAATAAAAATTATGAAAGTAATTTTGCTCTTGAATGCTTTTGATTCTGTAACTTGCTCTATGTTCTATCTTCTTTTTTTTTTTTTTTATGTTCTTCGTATATATTTTTTCTCTCAACAACTGAAAACAATCTGCTGCCGTTCCAGATGAACCTTGATTCCTGATATTTCACAAAATTGAAGATTTGTCTGATATTTCGAATACAATATCTCTTCAAGCCTATCTTCACTTGTATTTGAATTTTGAACGTCTAATAACTTCCTCGAGATTGAGATAAATTCAGATCTCTATAATCTTGCATAACAATCTCAAACAAACAAATTTAAATATTCCTCTTGTTGATCACGTCTTGGATCTGTTCAATGTATCACGTCTGGAACCTTTATTTTTCAATTTTTAGTTTCATAAATTTCGAAATCCAACTAATTTTGAAAGCTCCTGAATTCTTGGATATGTATTATGATTCCTTTATGTTAATCATAAAAGAGTTCGAACATCACTTGCATAGTTTTAATCTTATTCCAATTAAGTTCAGATCTCTTAGACTTTCTCAATTATTTTAGTTAAAAATAATACCCCTGTGGATCATGAACCAACTTTTGTGGAAAGTTAAATATATTTCCCAAATATATTCAATCATTGGAGCTAGGTCTTCAACATATCAAATAACGTGTTTTTCTTATATCGTACTTTCTGACATTCCTTTTGCCTTCATTGTTTACTTGTTCATAACAGATGTTTGCTGAAGCTTTTGACTTTCCATTTTCCTTCTGCTAAACCTTTTGCTTTTGTCATAAATATTCGAATCTTCTTAAATAAACTTTCTGATAACTTTCTGACAAAACATAACTTAAGATAATCGTTATTTCATTATTTTTGTTATCATCAAATCCTTGATTAAGAGAAACCAACAACATGTCCCAAAGCCCGGAATAGTAAAAATATTCTGAATACACCGTTATATCGTAAAATATAAGGTTTTCAAAAATATTAATTTCGTAATTTTTCGTAGCTAAAAATAACAGATATAGCTATTATAACGCATATTTTCTTACTACCGGTACTTTATTAGTCATATCTACTTTACATTACACTATTCAATTACTTTTTATACTATTCTTTCTCTCTATTTTTTCTTACTACTACTTACACACCATAACCTATAACTCTTACTTTTACATTTCCCATAACTCTATTTCACATCTATCTTACATATTACATTTTTATTTAACAAAAAAAATAAATAATAAAATCTCTCCCCCCTCATTATACATGGCCGACCCCTCTCCTCCTCTCTCTCTCAATTTGTTATTTTTCTTTTATTATAATCACACAAAATCCCTCTCATTTTCTATAAATATCCCACTCCTCCTTGACTTCTTTCACACATTTACTACCCACAAATTCATACAAAAAATCTCCCAAAATCTCCTCTCAAAACTCTCTCAAAATACCATCCCAAAATTCTCTCAAAATAATTCCACAACAACTTCTACCAACAAACCAAAACCCATAACCACATAACCATACCAAAGTCTTCTTTAGGTAACTACTTCATATTACTTTCTTCTTCTTCATGTCATGTAACTTTACATGACCATAGTGTGAGTTTCCAAAGACTATAAGTTATGGAAGCTACATTATGTTAATGTATTGTTCTTGTTCATGTAAATCCATTTATGTTTATGTTATTATTTTTGTTTTTATTATTGTTGATATATCTAAGTATTATTATCTATATATATATATATATACATATTCTTTAGAGCATATAAGCTCACTTGCAATTTATTTTTTCCTTGTTAAATTAAGACTAGTCTCTAGTCTTAGACTTGTCCTTATCAAGTCAAAAACAAATTTTTCTTTCTTTCATTTTATTTTATTTTGGGACTAGTCTACTTCTTAGTCCCGGGAGCCTTGAAAAAGCTAAGACTCCAATACTTGACTTAATTACTTATGTTATTTTACTTGCTATTATTTTCTCATAGTTCATGATTCTTTTAAATTGTTGTCCAAAGTTTCAAGTTCTAAAAATAAATTGACAAAAAGGAGATTTTTTACACTTAGAAATAAGTTTATGTAAAGAAGAAAATCTATGGTTTGAAAACAAAAATAAAGTTATTTCTTTTCAAGTTACAAGAAGGAACCACTAAAATTTTAGAAACTACTTAAAAAGTTTCTTAAGTCACATATTGTTCCACTTTGTTTTATCAAGAAAATATACTTTTATGAATGGATGATTTTATGAAAAACATAAGGCATGAGAAAAGAATGAGAAATTTTCAAATAAAGATTTTTGCAAACAAATAGACAAAGGAATTTGTACAAGAAAAATAAATATGAAGAATAGTGTATTTTCTAAAAACTTCAAAATAGTAGTAGTATAGAAAACTTAGAAAATAGAAAAATTTTATTTTTGGGAAAAATAATAAAACCAACATAAAGCATTTTTAGAAAACATAGGAAACAAGGTATTCATTTCAAAAAATTTACAAAAACAATTTTTGAAAATTTTATTTTTTAAAAAAAAATTCAAACCGACATTGTTTTACTCAAGAAAAATAATTAGACAACAAAACACTTGAGCATGCCTAAATATGAGTTATATAGTTATAAAAAGAGAATTTTTCAACTATATAAATAACTAAGTATTTATCAAACAAATTTGATTTCTTGAACCAAAGTTGTTTTGTGTTGGAAAATTCGTGGTGAATTTTGTCGCCACTGTTTTGGGGCCTAAATGGTATAGTTTGACAAAAATAGTTTTAGAAATGGATAGATCTTTTCGAGTAGGTAGAAATCGGTATATTATATGCGCGATTCCGAGTTAAATGACCAAGTTGTGGCTATTTTAAATTGGAACGTTTCTTTATACGAACTTTAATGTTCTTTTGACATTGTTTTGTCAAAATTCAAGAAAATCATCAAGGAATGCTCATTGTGGGTATTTTTTTTGGCTAGGTGACCCCGAGGAAGGATTCCTTTATCCCGAAGATCATTACGACTAAGTGGAGTGTGTGAACAACTCATCCACCTAGAAGAATAGTCGACATGGCATCGTGAGTTTATTTCCATTAAATGCTATACTTATTGTGCTTGTAAATTAGTTGCATTAGAATTAGGAAAAGATAAACCGATATGTATGTAAATAATTCTTTGAAAGAATCCTACTAATATCGGAGCAGGAATTTTTTAAATGCTTGTTTTAGTGTAACCCTTGATTTGTATGAAATTCTTTGATCGCCTTAAAAATCAATAATAATTATGCTATGACATTATAAATAAATGGATTCATGCATACCACGAAGTGAGTCACATTGCATTTTCGGTTATTATCCTTGGGTGAGAAGGATAGTAAGCTCATGTCGAAAGCAACACTTGGCAGAAGATCCGAAAGCAATTACTTGGTGGCTTAAGGGAAAATGCTTGGCGGAAAATCCGAAAGCAAGGTCAAATCAAGTTGATTTGGAATGCTTGACGATGAGTACTCGTGAGCATAAAATTTTTAACTAAAACTACTTGTTTTGAGGTTAAGTATAACCAAATCCCGGATGGAGGGCGCAAATCCATTCAACATATAGTTCCCGAAAAACTATATGCTTGTTTGCCCACGTATATGTTGCATTACATTTGATTGTTTAAACAACTTGTTTGAAATCTTGTTACAAGAAGTTATTTATGGAAATAATTCTCACTAAGCCTATTAGCTTATACCCCAATAGATATCTTTTGCAGTTTCCTTATTTATGGTTAAGGCAAGTGGACCCTGCGGCAAGTAATTTCTTTTTGGATAATAGAAATTTAGATAAAGTGTAGTATTAGTCATGATTTACTGTAAACCCCTATTTTCTAAGCCCTAAACCTTAAGCCGGAAAGTCTACCGGAGACCTTAAGTCAACGGATTGAGTAAAACCCTACAGTTTAGATTGCAAACCCGAGTTCGTAAATCGAGGAGTTGAAAAATAATTAAATAATTTAGTTTAGAATAGTCCGTAATAATATTTGATTTATTAAAAATATCAGATTGGTTCTTTTCGGCTTATTTCGAACCCGTTTGGATACTGCTTTGGAAAGCGTGTCCCGGGGCTCGGAAAATTAAAAATATATCTTTAATATTTTTAGACTCGTATTTTTATAAGGATTTCAAAAATATCAAGTTTAGAATTTTTCGGATTCTAAAAATATCAGTTATAGCTCATATAAGCTTATTTTACTCTTACCGGTAACTAAATTGTTAAATTTCTAAAAATAATTTAATTGATTATTTTATTTAAATCATAAAAATTCTGCTACTTAATAAAAATATTTTTCTTAATTTTTTATATTTTCTTATTCAAAAAGCCACTTTATCAACCCATACCTCAAGTACACATACATTATCATTACTACACATTATTATGTCTTCTTTTGCTTTTTCTTACACTCTTCCCAAAATTGCAGCTGCCCATTCCCCATAAAATTAGCCACTTTTCATTATTTTTAATCAATTATTTGATATTTTAAAAGTCTTTTAGTTAGAAATGGATGCAAGTTACACTTTCAAAATTACAATTAAATCAAAAACCACCCCTACACACTCAAAATCACGCCAGCCCTCCTTGCAGCTGCTGTTTATTTTTTTTTTTAAATTATTTAACACACTTTATCTCTATTTAACATCTCATTCCTCCTCTTTCATCTTTACAAACCCTACATTTTTCCTCTCTCTTTTTCCCTCTCTTTTCTCTTCTTCTTGGCTTGTCTTCTTAAAACAAGCTGCCCCATTTTTATTTCACTTCCACATATTTTCTTGCAATATTTGAGGTAATTCTCTTTTAGCTCTTATAAGATGTTCTAGGATGATACCATGGATGTTTCATGCATCAAAGGACATTCCACAAGCTTAAAAGGCTATGGATGATGATGCCAAGAAGTGAAACACTCCTCTAGATGATGATCTCTTTTGTTCTTAGTATTTTTGTTATATGGAAGGCTTGTTTATCTTCTTGTTTATGTGATACTTGTAGATCTAGAGTTTTATCAAGCTTTAGTTATGTTTATGTGTAGATCTAGAGTTAAGGCTTACTACTAAGTTTTTCTTATGCTTTCATGGTTATTTATTGAGTAGATCTTAGATTCAAGTTGGAATGAAAAAGAAAAATTCGTAACTTGTCAATGCCCTATTTTAAAAACCCTCTTTCAAGTCTTAAAATGGAAGCTTTTGTTAAGAAAATGAAGGTTTGATGGATGTATATCATCAAGGCTTCATCTTACAAGAATCAAAGTTGATTTTCAAAGTTTATTTTCAAAAACAAAAATTGTATTTTCGGATCAAGACAAAGATCCAAAATAAAAACATGTTTTCAACTCACAAATGAGGATTTTATTCAAGAAATGAAGGGTTCTTAGATATAATATGTAATGGGTTGTTTTTCATGAGTTTTGATGAATTTTCTCAAGAGATATGTCCAAAATAAATTTATGAAAATTCGGATCAAGACCAAGACCTATTTTTGGAACCCATCATCAACTTTAAAATGAAGATTTAGAAAAAATATAAGGGCTCTTGTATAGATATCTTAAGGAATGATTTTCATAAGTTTAAATGAGTTTTCCTAAAAGGTATTGCTTAAATCAAGTTTTGTAAAGACAAATTTAGGTCTTGTTTCATTGTAAACTTCAAAGTGGAAATTCGTAATTATGGGAGACCAATTTTAAAACCTTCTTTTTGATCTCAAAACAAGTATTTTATATTGAAAATGGAATGCTTTGATGATAATAATATAGGAAAATTATTTTCATTGAACTAAGTAAGTTTTAGTAAAGGAATTACTCAAAACAAGACAATGAGTTTCAACTTGTAAATTTCGGTTTTATGAATGGATTCTTAGAAGTTTCATTTGAACTTTATGTTTGGTATTAGATAAGTGTGTAATCTCTTAATTTTTTTTGAGAATCTCCTTGCAAGTTTAGGACTAAAATAATTGGTCTAAGTAGTTAAATAGAGTAGATATGGCAATTTTTCACAAAGGCTCAAATCTGGAATTTTCGCAACCCTACTGTACAGTAGTTTCCGACCCTTAAATGACCTTAAATGTTTGAATTAACTTTAGAAATAGATAGCTCTTTCGAAGTAGGTATAAATCGGTATATTATAAGCTAAATTCCGAGTTAAAATGAGTTAGATATGACCTTTTTAAGTTAAGGATTCAACCTAGACGGAAATTGACGAACTTAGTAAATAAAATTGTTAAGTTTAATAGAACTTCATAAGAGATACTCATTGAGGGTATTCTTTGTACCTAGGTGAATTGGAGGACGGGTTACCACTTCCCGAGGACTATTACGACTAGTGGATTTTCACTACATGGACAAGTGAGTTCATTTCTCAATTAATTATGCTCTTGGATGTGCTTGTAGTAGTAGTGGCATTAGACTTAGGAAAAGATAAAATTGTGATTGAATGGTGATCTAAACTTGCATGAATGAACGATAAGTATATCGAGGCAAGCTTTGTTGCAATAATCTTGTATGAGCTAGTATAGATTTGGAATGTCTGAAATTGTATGGTCACTTTTAAATTATCTAAGTAATATCATGATTATATGAATAAATTGTACATGCATATCACGTAGTGAGTCATATCATTGTCGAGTATGTCTTTGGTGGGACAAAGGTGTATTGGGAGGCAGCGGGTCTTTAATGAAGGGGACTAGGGTTGCATGACTTATGGACCACCCCATTCGAATAATGAAACTATGGTTGCATGACTTATGGACCAACATTAAAAATTGTGGTTGCATGTCTTATGGACCACCCCACTTAAGATTGGGACTATGGTTGCATGTCTTATGGACCAACTTTGGAATTGTAGTTGCATGACTTATGAACTACCCCAAACCCCGAATGGAGGGCGTAAATTCATTCACTTATGACTACCGGAAAGTCATATGCTTGCTTGCTCATTGCTTGTGCATTCATATGGTTGCTTAATTATAACTTGCTTGTATAGATATTTTAGCTTGGTCGGGCATGTTACTTGAAGAAAATGAATCTCACTAAGCATTAGCTTATACCCCAACAGTTTTTGTTGCAGTGTTCCTATTTTTGGATGTTCCGAGAGGACATTTTGTGCAGGTTTATCACATGGAATTAAAGAGCTTTTGAGGAAGTCGGGACCTAGTATAGGCGTGGACTTCTAGGAAAATCTCTTTAATGTAATTCAGATATGTGTAATTGGAGCTAAACGATGTAGACTCCTATTATTTTGGCGGGGGTATGCCCCCTTGGCTTTTGTAAAGTTTAACTATTTATCTTGTTGTGATTTATATTCTTAATGCTATGTATGCTTTCTTAAGACTACTCGAATCAAAGTGTGATCCTAAAAGTTGTGTAAGTACACCTTACACGATATGTAAACTTATGGGATGACTAAGGTTGTCATACTTAAGTTTAAATATCGGGTGTGGTGGACTGTCGCGTTTAGGGTACCCTTTGGGGCGTGACAGTTTAAGTTGGTATCAGAGCATGGTTAAGAGTTTACAATCATAACTACAAATAAATAGCCTTAAGAAAGGATAAAAAGGAAGGATAGAATAGAATTACTAAGGAAGACTTAGATGGGAAGACGACCATAGTATCGGCCCTAAAATCCTATACTTAACCCTTGTGGATAGTAACCACTAGGAAACAATCGACTTAGTATCAAAACCTTCATAGGTGACCTAATGAGACTCATAGAACCGCTTAGTTACTTTAGTTGCTTTTGGTATTGTGTTGTTATTGTTACATGTTGATTGTTTCGTTGTTGCTTATAGTATAAAATTTTACTTGATTTTTTTATGAGGATTTTTGCATGTGTTGTTCAAATTTCAATAAAGCTATATTTATGTTTTATGATCTCAGAATTTTATTACTTAAATTCCCTGATTTACCTTTTACACTTGTATTTTTCCGCTCGTATTACTATCTTTTATTATTTACCTCGTTTGAAAACATTAATAGAATATATTGAGAAGATTACTTAACTAGACAAAAATAAAATTTGCTACAGCCGAGGTAGAAGAAGGAGACGTCAGGAGGAAAGCGCCTCCAATCAACCCAATATGGAAGAAGGGCAACAAGCCGCCCCTCCTCCAAATCCTCCTGCAGATGCTACACAGGTAGCTTTGCAAGCCATGCTTGGACAAATGGCACAAATGACACAAGTGCTCGAAGCACTTCGACAAAGTTTGCCGGCAGCGGCACAAGCACAAGCTCCAGCTCCAACTCCGCCACCACCTGCACCCCAAGCTTCTGTGGGGATGCCAGCACAGGAAAGCGCGCACTCTCACACTGCGCCTTTGCCTCCTCCACCACCTATGAGGCCATACAGAAGCTCCCTACCCGAGTTCATTAAGAGTAACAGATATTTTGAAGGGACTTTTGGGAGACCGGATGAGGCTGAGGATTGGTTAGCTCAGATAGAGCGATCCTTCAGGGCTTTTGAGTGCCACACCACCTGAGAGTTGATTATGGCACTTACCTGCTTCGGTTGAATGCACGGGTTTGGTGGGAATCGAAAGAAAGAGAGCTCATGCCACCAGTTACTTGGGAAAGGTTCCGCCATGAGTTTTTGGAGAATTACTTCCCCGGAAGTCTCCGGGTGCAGTTCAGCTCAGAATTCCTGAACATTGCTCAGAAGGGAAGGACTGTAGAGCAATATGAAACTGAGTTTAGTCGATTACTGCAATATGCTCCGGATTCTTACAAGCACAGTGAGGAGCTAAAAATACGAGTTTTCTTAAATGGATTAGATGAGGAGTTGAGGATGAGGCTAGAAGAGTTTAATATTAAGAACTTTGTTGAGCTAGTAGAAAGAGCCCGGATAGTGGAAGGGGCTAAGAAAAGGAAGGGCAAGACTGCTGAGAAGCCACCCTCGGTTTTTGGAAAGAAGTTTTATGGGGATCAGGATCTGGATTCTCCCACAAGAGGTTCAAGCCGTCTTATGGCTATAAGGGTAACACTAGTGGGGGACAGGCTACCCCTAAGAGTGTCAGTTGCTGGAAATGTAAGGGGGATCACTACCCCAAGAAATGCCCACAGTTGGCAGATAAGTGTTATTTCTGTGGCGACTCATCCCACAAGATTGCTAACTGCCCAAAGAAGACTACGACCATGTGCTTTGTCTGCAAGCAATTTGGTCACTTTGCCAATGAGTGCCCTCAAAGGAAGAATGCTCCAGCTAAACCTTTTGGGGGATCAGCAGCAGCAAGACCCGGGAACGGGAATAGTGGGAACAATAGTAGCCGTGCTGGGTCAGCAATGCACGGAATGAGGATCTACAACCTCGAAGGGCAATGGGTATGCGAAGAGATGGGAAATGAAGACTGCGGATTGGCTGCTCTCGAGGAGGATAATGGCCCGGACTTCGGTCTTGTGACAGGTAGGTCTCCTAACTCTTGTCTTTGTTTTTCTGCTGCTTTGATTTGTTAAGATTCAAGTATAAGAAAAGAAAAACAAGTTTGGTTAAGTTAAAGAAGTTAGGAAGATAAGTTAGGATGGTGTGAAGGTAGTGATTAGTAAGTGTTGGACGCAGGACACATACGGATAGCTAAGACGACTGCTTATGCTCTTTTTGACACGGGAGCCACACATTCGTTCATCACCACCAGATTGGCTAGACAAGTTGGTTTACCAATAGCCACTATTGCCTCTAGCTTTCGTGTTAGAACCCCGACTGGGAGTGTGGTGACGACAAATGAGATGCTAAAGGATTGTCCAATGGAGATTCATGGGCATGGTACGAAGTGTGATTTGATAGTATTGGAGATGAGTAAATATGAAGTGATTTTGGGTATGAGTTGGTTAGCCATTGCTAAAGCCGTTGTGGATTGTCGAAGGAAGAAAGTAAATTTCAAGGATGTTGATGGAATGGATGTTGAGTTCACAGGTGAGACGGTAGTTTCAAGAGGAACTGATCTATGCTCATTTGAGTTGCTTATGGATGGAGAGGATAAGATGGAAAGTGAAGGTTGTCTTAATGCAACAGAAAAAGAAGAAGGATTACCTAAGATTGAGGATATAACGGTTGTCAAAGAATTTCTCGATGTCTTTCCGGATGAGCTACCAGGTTTGCCACCTAAGAGGGAAATTGATTTTGAGATTGACTTGGTGCCAAATACTGAGCCGATATCTAAAGCACCATATCGTATGGCCCCTGTTGAGTTAAAGGAATTACAAAAGCAATTGCAAGAACTCTTGGACCATGGATTCATAAGACCAAGTGTGTCACCATGGGGTGCACCTGTATTATTTGTTAAGAAGAAGGATGGTTCAATGAGACTATGTGTTGATTATCGGGAGTTGAACAAGGTTACAATTAAGAATAAGTATCCACTTCCAAGGATTGATGACCTTTTCGATCAGCTACAAGGAGCAAGTGTATTCTCACGGATTGATCTACGATCAGGGTATCATCAGTTAAGGGTCAAACCTGAAGATGTGCCAAGACTGCTTTTCGGACTCGTTATGGACATTATGAGTTCTTAGTGATGTCTTTTGGATTAACGAATGCTCCTGCCGCCTTCATGGACTTGATGAATCGAGTATATAAGTCATTGTTGGACAAATGTGTGATTGTGTTTATGATGATATTTTGATATACTCGAAGACAAGAGAGCAACACGAAGAGCACCTTCGCATGGCCTTACAAATCCTAAGGGAACATAAGCTATACGCCAAATTTTCTAAGTGTGACTTTTGGCTAGATAGGATTTCATTTTTGGGACATGTTGTGTCGGGTGAAGGCATATCAGTAGACCCGAGAAGATTAAGTCTGTGGTGGAATGGAAGCCACCTAAGACCGTGACTGAAGTAAGGAGCTTTCTGGGTTTAGCCGGATATTACAGGAAGTTTGTCCAAGACTTTTCCAAGATAGCCAAGCCGTTAACTCAGTTAACGCAAAAGAATGAAAAGTTTGTTTGGACGGAAAAGAGGGACCAAAGTTTTCAAGAATTGAAGCAAAGGCTTGTCTCTGCTCCGATTTTGGTTTTGCCAAACCCCGAGAAACCCTATACGGTACATAGTGATGCTTCGAAAAATGGTCTCGGATGCGTTCTCATGCAAGAGGGAAGGTGATTGCCTATGCTTCAAGACAGCTAAGGCCACATGAGCAAAATTACCCCACGCATGACTTGGAACTAGCCGCTGTTGTCTTTGCCTTGAAGATATGGAGACATTACCTATATGGACAACGGTGTGAGATCTACACCGACCACAAGAGTCTTAAGTATTTGTTCACCCAAAAGGAGTTGAACATGAGGCAGCGAAGATGGCTAGAGTTAATTAAAGATTACGATTTGGGGATAAATTATTGCCCGGGAAGGGTGAATGCAGTTGCCGATGCCTTGAGTCGCAAGAACCACGGGGAGGTCGCAACTCTTTTGACGGACCAGAAAGAATTGATTAAAGAATTTGAGAGGCTAAGCATCGAATTTGTTGGGCAAGACTTGGAAATGGAAATAGCAAATTTGGTGTTGGAACCAACTTTGGTGGAAAGGATTAAAGAGGCTCAGCGCTATGATGAAGTGATACAAAGGATAAAAAGGAAGTTCAGGAGGGAAAGTATACTGATTTTTCAATAGATGATGAGGATGTAGTAAGGATGAAAGGACGATTGTGTGTGCCTGATGACGAAGAAATGAGGAAGGAAATCATGAGTGAAGCACACAATTCTGGGTACACGGTACACCCGGGAGGAACCAAGATGTACCAAGACCTTAAGGGACATTATTGGTGGAACGGAATGAAACGGGATGTGGCAGATTTTGTGATTAAGTGCCCAACATGCCAACAAGTGAAGGTGGAACATCAAAGGCCGGGTGGATTGTTAAAACCTTTGCCTATACCGGAATGGAAGTGGGACCAGATTTCTATGGACTTTGTTTGTGGTTTACCAAGGACACCGTCAGGTCATGATGCTATATGGGTTGTGGTGATCGGTTAACTAAGTCTGCTCACTTCTTGCCAATAAGTATGACTTTCTCATGGATAAATTGGCGAGACTGTATATGAAGGAAATGTTCGTACATGGAGTACCGGCCGGGATTGTGTCGGATCGAGACCCGAGATTTGTGTCTAAGTTCTGGATAAGCTTGCAGAAGTGTTTGGGGACAAAGTTGCATTTTAGCACAGCCTATCATCCTCAAACTGATGGACAGTCGGAAAGAACGATCCAGACTTTGGAAGATATGCTTAGGGCATGTGTGATGGAGTTCAAGGGAAGTTGGGAAGCGCATTTACCTTTGGTTGAGTTCGCTTACAACAATAGCTATCACTCGACTATCAAGATGCCGCCTTATGAGGCCTTATATGGACGTAAGTGTAGATCCCCGTTGTTTTGGGATGATGTTGAGCAGGTAGTTCTTGGACCCGATTTAGTGCAAGATGCCACCGACAAGGTTCGGATAATCCAACAACGAATGAAGGAAGCTCAGGATAGACAGAAAAGCTGGGCAGATTTGAAAAGAAGGGTTCTTGAGTTTCAAGTGGGTGATCATGTGTATTTAAAGATAAATCCTATCAAAAGTATCCATCGAGTTCGCTCACAAGGAAAGTTGAGCCCCCGGTATATTGGTCCTTTCGAAGTATTGGAACGGGTTGGAGAATTAGCATACCGCCTTGCCTTACCGCCAAATCTTTCGGAGTGCACAATGTTTTTCATGTCTCGGTTCTTCGCAAGCACATAGCCGACCCGGATCAAGTTATAGAATTGGAACCGGTGTTATTGAAAGAAAACCTCACTTACGAGGAGCACCCGGTACAGATCTTGGACACAAAGATACAAAAATTAAGGAATAAGGAAATTAAGTATGTGAAGGTTCTTTGGAGGAATCATACACATGAGGAAGCAACTTGGGAGGCAGAAAGTGAAATGCGGCAGAAGTACCCTAGTTTGTTTGAGGAATCAGGTACGCTTTCAAGTTTTGCGGACAAAACTTTCTTTAAGGTGGGTAGGTTGTAAACCCCTGTTTTCTAAGCCTTAACCTTAAGCCGGAAAGTCTACCGGAGACCTTAAGTCAACGGATCTTGAGTAAAACCCTACAGTTTAGATCCTGCAAACCCGAGTTCGTAAATCGAGGAGTCGAAAAATAATTAAAGTGTTTAGAATAGTCCGTAATAATATTTGATTTATTAAAAATATCAGATTGGTTTATTTTCGGCTTATTTCGAACCCGTTTGGATACTGCTTTGGAAAGCGTGTCCCGGGGCTCGGAAAATTAAAAATATATCTTTAATATTTTTAGACTCGTATTTTTATAAGGATTTCAAAAATATCAAGTTTATAATTTTTCGGATTTTAAAAATATCAGTTATAGCTCATATAAGCTTATTTTACTCTTACCGGTAACTTAATTGTTAAATTTCTAAAAATAATTTAATTGATTATTTTATTTAAATCATAAAAATTCTGCCACTTAAATAAAAATATTTTTCTTAATTTATTTTATATATTTTCTTATTCAAAAAGCCACTTTATCAACCCATATCTCAAGTACACATCTTATCATTACTACACATTATTATGTCTTCTTTTGCTTTTTCTTACACTCCATTTCCCAAAATTGCAGCTGACCATTCCCCATAAATTAGCCACTTTTCATTATTTTTAATTATTTATTTGATATTTTAAAAGTCTCTTTTAGTTAGAATGGAAGCTACAAGTTACACTTTCAAAATTACAATTTCAACTCAACTAAACCACCCCCTACACACCAAAATCACGCCAGCCCCCCTTGCAGCTGCTGTTTTTATTTTTTTTTTTATCAATTATTTAACACACTTTCCATTCTATTTAAACATCTCATTCCTCCCTCTTTCACTTTACAAACCCTATATTTTTCCTCTCTCTTTTTCCCTTCTTTTCTCTTCTTCTTGCTTGTCTTCTTAAAACAAGCTGCCACCATTTTTTCTTGCTTCCACACATATTTCTTGCAAATATTTGAGGTAATCTTTCCTTTTTGCTCTCATAAGATGTTATAGGATGATATATGGATGTTTCATGCATCAAAGGACATTCCACAAGCTTAAAAGCTATGGATGATGATGCCAAGAATTGAAACACTCCTCTAGATGATGATCTCTTTTGTTCTTAGTATTTTTGTTATATTGAAGGCTTGTTTATCTTCTTGTTTATGTGATAACTTGTAGATCTAGAGTTTTACCAAGCTTTAGTTATGTTTATGTGTAGATCTAGAAGTTTAAGGCCTACTACTAAGTTTTTCTTATGTTCATGGTTGTATTGAGTAGATCTTAGATTTGAGTTTGAATGAAAAAGTAAAATTCGTAACTTGTCAAGGCACTTTTAAAAACCCTCTTCCAAGTCTTAAAATGGAAGTTTTTGTTAAGAAAATGAAGGTTTGATGGATGTATATCATCAAGACTTCATCTTACAAGAATCAAAGTTGATTTTCAAAGTTTATTTTCAAAAACAAAAATTGTATTTTCGGATCAAGACAAAGATCCAAAATAAAAACATGTTTTCCAACTCAAAAATGAGGATTTTATTCAAGAAATGAAGGGTTCTTAATATAATATGTAATGGGTTGTTTTTCATGAGTTTTGATGAATTTTCTCAAGAGATATGTTCAAAATAAATTTATGAAAATTCGGATCTAGACCAAGACCCATTTTTGGAACCCATCATTCAACTTTAAAATGAAGATTTAGACAAAAATATAAGGGCTCTTGGTATAGATATCTTAAGGAATGAATTTTCATAAGTTTAAATGAGTTTTCCTAAAAGGTATTGCTTAAATCAAGTGTTTTGTAAAAGACAAAATTTAGGTCTTGTCTTCATTGTAAACTTCAAAGAGGAAATTCGTAATTATGGGGAGACCAATTTTTAAAACCTTCTTTTAGATCTCAAAACAAGTATTTTATATTGAAAATGGAATGCTTTGATGATATATAATATAGGAAAAATTTTCATTGAACTAAGTAAGTTTTAGTAAAGGAATTACTCAAAACAAGACAATGAGTTTCAACTTGTAAATTTCGGTTTTATGAAAATGGATTCTTAGAAGTTTCATTTGAACTTTATGTTTGGTATTAGATAAGTGTGTAATCTCTTAATTTTGTTTTGATAATCTCCTTGCAAGTTTAGGACTAAAATAAGTTGGTCTAAGTAGTTAAATAGAGTAGATATGGCAATTTTTCACAAAGGCTCAAATCTTGGATTTTCGCAACCCTACTGTACAGTATGTTTCCGACCCTAAATGACCTTAAATGTTTGAATTAACTTTAGAAATAGATAGCTCTTTCGAAGTAGGTATAAATCGGTATATTATAAGCTAAATTCCGAGTTAAAATGAGTTAGATATGACCTTTTTAAGTTAAGGATTCAACCTAGGCGGAAATTGACGAACTTAGTAAATAAAATTGTTAAGTTTAATAGAACTTCATAAGAGATACTCATTGAGGGTATTCTTTGTACTTAGGTGAATTGGAGGACGGGTTACCACTTCCCGAGGACTATTACGACTAGTGGATTTTCACTACATGGACAAGTGAGTTCATTTCTCAATTAATTATGCTCTTGGATGTGCTTGTAGTAGTAGTGGCATTAGACTTAGGAAAAGATAAAATTGTGATTGAATGGTGATCTAAACTTGCATGAATGAACGATAAGTATATCGAGGCAAGCTTTGTTGCAATAATCTTGTATGAGCTAGTATAGATTTGGAATGTCTGAAATTTGTATGGTCACTTTTAAATTATCTAATTAATATACCATGATTATATGAATAAATTGTACATGCATATCACGTAGTGAGTCACATATCATTGTCGAGTATGCCTTTGGTGGGACAAAGGTGTATTTGGGAGGCAGCGGGTCTTTAATGAAGGGGACTAGGGTTGCATGACTTATGGACCACCCCATTCAAATAATGAAACTATGGTTGCATGACTTATGGACCAACATTAAAAATTGTGGTTGCATGTCTTATGGACCACCCCACTTAAGATTGGGACTATGGTTGCATGTCTTATGGACCAACATTGGAACTGTAGTTGCATGACTTATGAACTACCCCAAACCCCGAATGGAGGGCGTAAATTCATTCACTTATGACTACCGGAAAGTCATATGCTTGCTTGCTCATTTGCTTGTGCATTCATATGGTTGCTTAATTATAACTTGCTTGTATAGATATTTTAGCTTGATCGAGTATGTTACTTGGAAAATGAATCTCACTAAGCAATTAGCTTATACCCCAATAGTTTTTGTTGCAGTGTTCCTATTTTTGGATGTTCCGAGAGGACACTTTGTGCAGGTTTACTACATTGGATTAAAGAGCTTTTGAGGAAGTCGGGACCTAGTATAGGCGTGGACTTCTAGGAAAATCTCTTTAATGTAAATTCAGATATGTGTAATTGGAGCTAAACGATGTAGACTCCTATTATTTTGGCGGGGGTATGCCCCCTTGGCTTTTGTAAAGTTTAACTATTTATCTTGTTGTGATTTATATTCTTAATGCTATGTATGCTTTCTTAAGACTACTCGAATCAAAGTGTGATCCTAAAAGTTGTGTGAGTACACCTTACACTCGATATGTAAACTTGGGATGACTAAGGTTGTCATACTTAAGTTTAAATATCGGGTGTGGTGGACTGTCGCGTTTAGGGTACCCTTTGGGGCGTGACAAAACTAGTGACAAAAGCAATCACAATAGTGAAACTTACTGAGCAAGAAATCCAATATCAATGCCCCATGTTGCAATGCACAACCCCAAGCTCTAATACCAAGATGATACGAATGAGAGAATTCAAGTAATTTGTGAATCTAGTACTTTCATGTGCAATTTATGGTTTAGAGTATGTTTTTAGGTCTTTAAGAACGATGAAATAGAAAACAAACAAAAACAATATCTAAATGATTAATCTTGGATATGACGCACCAAAGATAAAATTGAACTAGTTGTTTTAATTGATCAATCTATGCATGACAACAAGAAACAAAAAAAACAATCTTGAAAAGAAAATTCAATCTTATTGAAGAACGCAATTTATTACAAGGACATTACAAAGTTTCTTGACAGAAAAACAAGCAACAAAAACTGCCAAACACATCACTAATGACCCTTATATACTTCTACAAATCAAGCAAGGGCAAATAAGGAAAACTACAAGACAGACAAATAAAATAGAAAACTAGTGTTTTAAAAATACATAAACGAGGTAAGAAATCCCCCTATCAATCACAGTCATGACAAGGGCCATGATCCCCTTAGATCAAACTGTTTCCTCCATCTTTAAGTAATCACGGGTATCATATGGCCAGTTACGGCCAGCGTCACTAGCGTGATGATGCTCGTTATCCCCTTAGGTCTTCAAACTATTTGTAACGCCCTAAACTAAAGCATTATAACCCGCCACGTGTCCTCTCTTCAAAGGCACACGCAAAGGCTATAAATATCTAAACCACAATACATATCATCACATAACTCCATAACTCACATAAAGGATACTGAATATGAAAATCAAGATAATATAATTTCAATAACATCTATGTTGGTATAAACCAAGCAACCTGATAAAAATCCTCATAAAACATAAAACTAATAACTTATAAAATCTTTCCAATTTGAAACCTAAAGGAAATCTAACATCTCAACATGATAATTAAAACTCCACTCCAGCCATCTACATGTCAGCTAGGTAATTGGGTCCACTATCATCTTCCCCAGGCTCTATGAATACATCAAAGCCAGATAAATTATACACTATCTAGTCTTCACATGTTCCTGAAAAATAAAAAGGAATGAGCACAAAGACTCAGTACATCCAAACTGAAAACACAGGCGTATGATCATACATCAAACAATTTACACACAACTTAGTATCTAATGCAGCAAGCACCAATTATTATCTTTTCATTAATCCAGCATACAACATAGTTCAAGATCATCCACGACTAATCTCAAACTTGAAGTATCTCAAACTCCTTAAAAACAAGCAGTAGGAAAATAGGTAATATAATACATATATGGTGTTGGGAATCTCCCACACACCTGGGTGCCATACTCACACTACTACTAAACTACCAGAGTAATCTCTATACACGAGTCTACTCGGGACAACATCACACATAGATCATCAGGTTGCCAGTGTTAGTATCACACTCTGTGTAGTCTTTACTAACCGCAGCCACTCAAAACTAACACACAATTCAATTATAGTCAAATATAATTAGGTCAAATTTATAACTAATCCTACAAGTACAAACAAACAAGCATGGTAAGGACGTACATGTTCCCGCTTAAGGAATCGAAACCCTATTCTCAATTAAATACCTAAACAAAAAATCACTCGTTCCACTCATCCATTACACATGGATAATAACATAAGAAATATAAATCCTAAACCCTAATTCATCAATCTAGAATCTCTAACACACCTTTCTCCTATGAAACCCGTAGAATCACCAGATCTCCAATCAACACCAAGAAATAATGATACCCTAATTCTCTAGATCACCTGTTCATCATTGTTCATGCATTTACAATCATTCTCAACAGCAATTATGATTCAAATTCTCCTAAAGACTTATGATCTATGAATTATAGTTTCGATTTGAGTCTTACCTTCTTCAATTTATCGTAGATCTGAAATCCCCCAATTCCTACACTTAGGGTTTTCCTCCAATTTCTACCAACAATCGATTTCCTTCATCAAATAACAATAAAATCTTAGAAGGAACACATCCTAGAACGAATTAATGGATTAGGAGAGGTTACTTACCCGATTCCTTGATGAAATCCTCCTTGAAGAGTGTCGTTTTAGGTTGTTTATGTTTAAGAGAGGTTATGAGGGTTAAGTTGAGCTTAGGATGTATTTATAGAGTCAATCCTCGAAGAAATTTAGGTTAGCACACATAGGAAACAAGGCTGGTGGCTTAAATGTCTCGGGTCGTTCCAAATTATTCAACACTGCCACTCAGGCCTGCTTCCTTCTTGGGCACACTGACAGCCTACATTTTTCTGCTTGCGGCCTAAATGCCGCGTAGGGCCAAATTCTTGCATTTGCAAAAATTTCTCCTTCGAAGTTCTAAGCTGGTGTTTAGGCCATCGTCCTTTGTATTTAGGATAGCAGCTTTGAATTATAAGCTGGCGGCCTATATGCCGGCCTGTAATATATAGAAATAAAGATGAAAATATAATGAATTATGAATCATAAGATGATATAGGATGAGTTTAAGGTCAAAACAAGTAAGTTGTAAAGGTTTAAGTTTGATTGTAGAATGAATGTTGAAGTTCGGATTTCTGCAATTTTTGACAGATTCAACGCCGCCATCTAGGGAATCTACGCCACCAGCGTAGGGACGGCATAGGAAGGGAACAGTAGCGTTTTTCTTAACATTGGGTGGAACATCGTCGACATAGGTCATGGATTTTCTGGCGTATGTTGTTGGATCGAAGTTCAGGGAATTCAAAGCCTCGATGAATGCCGCCAGTGCTTGTATAATTTTTGCCAGCATAAGGTGTACGCCATCAAAAATTTATACGTACATCGCCGGCGTAGGTGCCGCCATATAAGTAATTTCTATATATACGAGACGCGAGAAACGGTTTTTGATAGAAAAGTTTATTTACATTTTTCCTTCGTCAAAGAGAGTTTCGGAGCGTTCTTAGAGATCTAGGATTGGAGAACCATCAAAAGTGTGTTTTTTATCCAAAGTAAGTGATCTTAACCTTCTCCTATGGATTATTTACGAATTTGTATAAGTTTTTCTTAGGGTTTTGTTGTGTTCTTGAAGGAAAACGTGGGAAGGATTTAGATCTCGAATTTAATCTATCTTGATTGGATAAAGAGTGAGTTTTGTGATTAAAACAAGTAAGTATAATGTTCTCATACAAGATTTATGCGATTTTCATGCAAGTTCTAAGGAGTTTATGATTGTTTACATCAAGAAAACCCTAGATTTAGTTGCAATCCGAATTTGTGGATGTTAGTCGGGTTTTGGTGATCTAAATCAGTTAGTTTCATCTTTTCATTGATGAATCTAAACAACGTTGATTAGATGATCTTTATATGTTCTTGTTGCCATAAAATATTAGGGTTTCGGTGAAATATTAGGACTTTGTGGAGTTTTGTGCGGTTCGTTGTTGTTTTTGAAGATATTTGTGGAGTTTGATTAGAGTAGACGGTGCAGATAGTGGAGATTTCTTTTTAGGTTAGGGTTTTTGGAGAATTCATGTCTATTAGGATATATTGATAATGTGTTCATATCTGTTGATGTATATATATATATGTTGTAATAGGATATTGGAGTTTGTGGAATTATTGTTTGTATTGATATAAGAGTTTGTGGAGTTTAGATTGTCTTTGTTATTATTGATATTGAATTTGAGGATTTGAATTGTATTCTTGAAATTGAGAAAGGTACGACTAACCTTTGCTTGTTGTTTTTGCTTGTAAGTTTAGTATTGCCTGATTTGTTATAGGAATAGAATTTCATAATAAACATAATTATGTTCGACTTAATAATTGTCTGTTTAGTTGTGCTTGGCTTTGACCAGTAAAGACCTAGCAGACAGTGATACTGGTGAGGCACCCTGATGATCTTGGTGTGAGGTTGTCCCAAGTGGACTCGTACCTTGATATGATTCCGGTAGAATTAGGTGTTCTAGATTTGGGGTGTTTGGGGAGTACCCACTCATCCATATATGTATATGATTATTATTTTCAAAGAATTGTTTGATTTTCAATGGGGTCTAAGTAACTTCGAGTTCGGGATTAGAGTATACCTAATACTGGGCTGTGTTGTTTTGTTGGCTTAAGAAAGATAATAATATGACTGTTTGCATTAGCTTAATTTGCATGAATTATCTGCCTATTGTATGTGCATATGCATTTGTTTTTAGATTGGAGTTATCATACTGGGCATCGTCGCTCAATCTTTTAAATTTCAGGTACAAGTGAAGATGATATAGTATATGATCTTTTTGGATATGAGTTATTTTTTGATAACGGGGATGGCGATAGTGGACCCGACTACCCAGTCGAGGGCTAGCCTTCAGATATCAGGATTTCTAAAAAAAAGGACATGTTTAGGTCTTTTCAAGTTGTAGTTGTAGTTGGATGTTTAGGTTGGTTTCAATGAAAAGATTTTGATGTAAACAGTTTTTAGTTTTTGCTAATTTGTTGGCTATGTGATGTCAACTTGGATTTTATGTTTGAAACAACAGATTATGTTTTATGAAGTATATGTTTTTAGTTTAAATAGGTTTCGTATCCTATGAGATACCCCATGTGTGTTTACAGGAGATAAATTTATATTGTGGATATTAGAGCCTTTGCGTGTCCTAAATAAGAGAGGATACATGGCAAGTTTAATGCCTTCAAGTTAGGGTGTTACACGGCTTACTCCAAAATCATCCGGTCATTCGCGTACAATTTCCCCATTGTCCAAATTTATCTGTTCCAAGATAAAACTACCCATTTGAACAATTATATTTTATAACTAATATCCCTTACAGTGAAATATTTTCTTGTATATTACATCTCTCTCCCTCTTAAAGAAACTTTCGTCCTTGAAAGTTACCTTGTTCATTGAATAGCTTGAGATATTTTGCTCGCATTTCCTCCTCCAGCTCCCAAGTAGCTTCCCTCTCCACCTGATTCATCCAGTTCCTTCACATATTTAATTACCCATCTCCTCAACATCTTCTCTTTAATATCAGTGATCTTCACGGGTCTTTCAACAGTAGTGAGATTTAAGATGCACATCCAGAGGTTCTAATTCTGCTATCTGCTCGGGATCTTTCACATATTTCCTTAACAGTGACACGTGAAACACGTTGTGCACTCCCTCTAAATTAGGCAGTAAAGCTAGTTTGTAAGCCACATCGCCTATCCTCTCCAAAATCTCGGATGGTCTCACATACCTAGGGTTTAACTTGCCTCTTAGCCCGAAACTGACAACACCTTGGTTGGCGAAATTTTAAGCAACACACCTCTCCAACCTGAAACTCCAAAGGTCTCCTTCTTTGGTCAGCATAACCTTTATGACGGCTTTGAGCGGCTTGCAATCGTTGTCGGATCATAGAACTTCATCGTTTGCATCCTGCATTAATTCTGGTCCCAAAATTTGCCTATCACCTACTTCATCCCAATGAATCGGTGATCAGCACTTTCTACCATATAAGGCTTCATATGGTGGCATCCCAATTGAAGCTTGATAACTTTTGTTATATGTAAACTCCACTACAGGCAAATACTCATCCCAACTACCTTTAAAGTCTATCTACAATCACCCTACTGATCAAATTTTCTCTTGTTATTGGTAAAGCTGTGACGAAATCCATGGCAATATGTTCCCACTTCCATTGGGGTGCTGGCAAAGGCTTCAGTTCACCGCTGGTCTCCTATGCTCAATATTAATCATCTAACAGATGTAGCATTAGATACATACTCAAAATTTTCCTTCTTCATGTTATTCCACCAATACAACTTCTTCAAGTCATGGTACATCTTTTTTCTTCCTGGATGGATGGAATAACTAGAATAGTGTGCTTCCCTCAATAACTCCTTCTTCAATTCTCCTTGTTTTAGCACACATAGTTTTCCTTTGTATCGCATCATACCGTCTTCATCAATGTATAACTCAGGTTCTCTACCAATCTTTATTCCCTCTTTATTTCTAAGATACTCTGATCATCTATCTGAGCTGTTTTGATCTTTTCAATCAGAGTAGGTTGAATCAATAGTTTGCCAATCTTTCACCCACCATCTAGTCCATTATTTCACTCAAATTTCCTCATGTCATCAATCATGTGCTGTTCTTATGTGATTAATGTAAACCCCTAAATTTTTCATAATTCTTATAAAATAATCCAAGAATCTAACACCAAATCGAAACCCCACCAAAAATCAACCCAAGTTAAAACTAAATTCTTGTCACACCCCGCCTCCGCAGGCGACGGCGATCTGATGCCAAGGCAGACAAACCCACCGCTGGCTCCCTAGTGGTAATGGCCGACACTACCATTGCATCATGGTGACCCCAACCAACGCATGCCCCGCAGGGTACCACGGGCACTATAGGTATTGTTACCCTAAGGATGGATTGAACCCAATCTGCAGCTTCTAGGGGGCCAGTGGTGGTTGTGCCTGCCCTGGCATCACATTGCCGTCGCCTGCGAGGGCGGGGCGTGACAATTCTAAACAAGGTCAAACACGAGAATTCTTAATCTTGAGAAAAAAGAACCCTCAAAACAAAATAGAAAATTTAACTATCGATCGATTCAATATCCGTACAACAATCAAATTATCTATCTGATTCCTAAAACGCAAATCAAGACGATATATCTAAATAACACTCGACAATGAAATACTAAATCTTTTGGTAAATTTTAGAATAAAAATTTTCTGAGTCAACCCATAACCCTAGACTCGGTTAAACAATCCCGTGAATTAAAAAATAATAAATAATCACAAATAAAATGAAATAAACCATAGATGTCGAAGGAAAAATATAATACGGATAAAACCTAAAAATTTTATAATCATACGAAAAAAATCAACAAGCCAAAAGTCAAGCCGGAACCTTAAAAGTCAACAAAACTTATAACTAACCCTAGTGTTTGAGTCCGACAATCTTGTGCTATTAAACCCTAAACAACAAAATGGAAATAATTGTTAATAATAGTTCGTAATAATATAAGGAAGCTTCAAACTATTAGATTCGCGAATTTCTAGTAACCTTCGGATCCGAACGAGATCAGTTTTCAAAAATCATACCCTGGTACACCGAACAGAAAAAGTATTCTATTAATACCAATAGACTCGTAAAAATATAAGGAATCCAAAAATATTAATTTTAGAATTTTTCGGTAGTTAAAAATTACAGATATCGCATTTATAAGCGTATTTTTATTACTACCGGTATTTTATTTGTCTAGTCTACTATTCATAGTACTTTTATACTATTAATCTATCTTTACTTTTTTTTACTACCTATTATTACACCTACATACATATTTCTTACAATTTTCTTTTTCCATAAAAATTCTACACCATATATTATTAAACTTCTTTTATAATTTTCTTCTAAAATTAATTTTTAATCAATTTTCTCTCTCCTTCCCTCGTCTTGCCGTCCACCCCATGGTAACCTAAATTTTAGGAAAATAATTTTTTGGTATTCAAAGTTTTCACAAAAAGTTTAAGATTAACTCTTTTAAACTCCATAACAAAACCAAGAATCAAATTAGTTTTCAAAGTTAAGATAAAGTCAACCCATAAAGTTATAAACCCACTTAGAAAAATAATAGTTTTTCAGGTTTCTAAAAAAGGAACTTATTTTCAATGAATATAAATATGGTAAGATTAAAAAATAAGGATAATCGATGAAAGAGGATTCTTTTAAAAAAATTGTAGAAGAAATAAAAGTCAAGTTTTAGAAAACAAGAACTCTATTTTAAATAAGAAATGTAAGAAGGAAAAACTCATTTTTAAATCATTCTAAATGCAAATTTATAAATAGGTTATCAACAACTTAATTAAAGTCGATAACGTGATATTTTAATCTAGAATAAAAAATTATAAAGATCAAAGTTAAAGGAAAATGATTGCTTGTTTGGAAAGGGAATGAGGAAAATAAAATAAGAATATACTCATAAATAATAACCTAGGAAAATATAAGTTTCTTCAAAATACTTGAAAAGAAATTCATCAGGTTAAGTTTTAACACTTCAAAATGAATTATTTTATGAAATAAATTGTTGAGACACTACCATTAGAATGTTTGCATATAAAGTGAGCTTACTATATACTAAAGGGATTTATCAATCATATATATATAATATATATATTACTAAAGGATTTTGAATGAAGTTGAGTTGGAAAATTGTTCGCAAAATCTAGAAATATTAGTTTCAAATCTGTACCTACGGTTTCGGAAGCCAAACAACCTTATATGACAAAAATAACCTTAGAAATGTATAAATTTTTTTCGAATAGGTAGTAGAAAACAGTATTGATATGCGTAATTCGAGTTAAAATGAATAAGTTATTGCCATTTTAAATTGGAATTTCATTCTATGCGATTTTGACGAACACAGTGAAATAGAATTAGAAAGTTTAAGTAGAATTTCTACGAAATACTCATCCCCGGTATTTTTTTTGTCTGGATGATGAAGGATACGAGATTACCCTTCCTAAAGATTGCTACAACTAAGAAGATTGCAAAATGGACGAGTGAGTTATTCCTCTTAATTTCATTATCTTACTTGTGCTTGTAAAGTAGTGGCATTAGCATACTAAGAAAAGATAAAAATGGATATGTATGGAGAATTTGGGGATATGTATATATGTGATTCTATGCTTATGTGTGAAATGAGAATTAAGAATATCAAAACTTCAAATTGCTTGTTTAAGTGTTTTGTCTACTTACTTATATGATTGCTTATTGCCTGCCAAATTGATTGATCGCCCCTTAATAAACCTTAATAAGGTTTGGCTTAAGAAAAATAAAATGCTCACGCATAGCATCCATTGAGTCACATCTCTTTCGGAAGGCTGCTACTCTTACACGTAGAGTTGGATTGGCTGTTATTGTACTAGGACATGAGCCATATTCCTTCCTAAGGAATCCAAATCGCCCAGGGAATGCTACTCTAGGTTTGGAGTCGAGCCAACCAAACGCTTTGGTTGGAGACCTGGGGACTAGAAGGTCACGGATCTTCATCACCAATTCCTTAACCTTCGATACGGAGGTAAATCCGTTCTATATATGGTTTTCGGATAACTATATATTTGTATAATCACGGATTGTTGCATTGCATACATATCATATGTGTGAAAATTTAAATGAAGTTGTTTGAAACCATGGTGCGAATGAAAAGGAATACCTCACTGAGCTAGTTGTAAGCTTATACCCTCATAAATTTGTTTGAAATAGGTATACCCGTGGCTTGAATCGATGATCATGACATTAAGGAAGTCATGGAAGGATGTTAAACTTTTATGAAGGCATTGGGAACATAAGATGAAGTTATCTTGTAAGGTTCATCATATGTAATGTATGCTATATTAGTGTTTTGGAAATTCTAAGAAGTGTATTTATTTTGATTTGAAGACAACAGATGGATATATCCCTAAGAATTGTAATTTACCATGTTTATGTTTTATGATAAGTATTCTCTTTGTCTTGTTACTTATTCATTATCAATGTAAATTGCGCTACTCTGATGCGTTCCCTTGGTTGTGATGTACACCTTATACATGATATGGAAGCCTTTGTGTGACTGAGGTAGTCATTTTTAGGCTTTAGTATTGTGTATGGCAGACTACCACGTTTAGGGCATCCCTCAAGGCGTGACAACTATGGCTGCTCAATTCTTTTTTCTCTTTCTGCTTAGAGCATCTACTACAACATTTTCTTTCCCTGGGTGGTACTGTATGTCCACATCATAGTCTTTTATGAGTTCCAACCATCTCCTCTATCTCATGTTTGGCTCTCTTTGGGTATTGATGTACTTGAGACTTTTATGATCTGTGTACACTCTACATCTCTCCCCATACAGGTAATGTCTCCAAACCGTCAATGCATGAAACGCTGCTGCTAGTTCCAAGTCATGCGTTGGGTAGTTCTTCTCATATGGCTTCAACTGTCTGAAAGCATATGCTATCACCCTGCTTCCTGCATCAACACACAACCTAACACTTGTATTGAAGCATCACTGTATATAGTATACTCTTCACCACTCATAGGTAAAGCAACACTAGGATTGACACTAACTTCTCCTTCAATCTTTGGAAACTGCTCTCACAATCATCACCCCAAACATACTTCACCCCTTTCTCCTGGTAAATGGACTTGCTATCTTGGAGAATTCTTCTACAAATCTTCTATAATAACCTGCCATTCCTAGAAAACTTCTGATCTCAAATACGCTTTTAGGTCTTGGCCATTCAACCACTACCTTCACTTTGTCAGGATCTACAAAAATTCCATTCCCATCTACATGAGTGTCAAGAACGACACTTGTTCTAACCAGAATTCAGACTTAATGAATTTAACATATAGCTTCTCATCTTGCAGTCTGGTCAAAACTAGTCTCAAATGCTCTTCATGCTCCTCCTTTGACTTAGAATACACTAACACATCATCGATGAACACTACCACAAAAAGGTCCATATAGTCTCTAAAGACTCCGTTCATGAGATCCATAAATACTGCCAGTGCATTAGTCAAACCAAAAGGCATAATGATGAATTCGTAATGCCCATACTAGGTCCTAAAAGCTACCTTTTGAATATGCTCTGCTCTGACTCGTAGCTGGTGATATCTAAACCTAAGATCAATCTTAGAAAATATCTTTTCTCCTACCAGCTAATCAAATAAGTCATCTATTCTAGATAACGGGTACTTATTCTTGATTGTTACCTAGTTCAATTCCGGATAATCTATACATAATCTCATGCTCCCATCCTTCTTCTTCACAAATAATACTAGAGCTCCCCATGGCGATACACTAGGTCTGATAAGCTTCTTTTGAAGTAATTCTTCCAACTGTACTTTTAATTCAGTTAGTTCTATAGGAGGCATTCTGTAAGGTGTCTTTGAAATAGGTAAGGTACCTAGCTTCAAATCTATACAGAACTCTACTTCCCTCTCTGGTGGTAACCCCGGTAAGTCTTCTGGAAACACGTCAAGGTATTCACACACAATCACTATCTGTGTAACATCTGTCCTTTGTTCCTTTTCTGCAGTCATACCTGCTAAAGATGACTTTCCCCACAACTTATAGGTAGGCGGAGTTGGAGGTCTTTGTGCATCAAGCCCATACTCAAATTGATCTCCATTGGGCATACTGAACTTCACAGCTAGATTATAGCAGTCTATCATAGAATGATGCTTCACTAACCAGTTCACTCCTAATATCACATCAAAATCTACCATATGCATGACTACAAGATCAGCAGGTAGATGTCTACCTATAATATCAATATCCACATTTCTATATATCTTATTCAACATAACCCCACTTCCCAGAGGCGTCTTCACAGATAAGCGTACAGGCATAAGTTCAACATGCATACCACAAATAGCAGCAAGAGATTCAAATATAGTAGAAAAACTTGCACCAGTATCAAAGAGAACATAGGCACTATACAGCAGTATACGAAGCGTACCTGCTATAGTATCAACGCTGGAGGTGTCTCGATACTGGATGGCATATACCTTGGCTGGCGTCCTTTATCCCAGTATACCTTGAGTTCGACCCATCTGTGCTACTGAACCCAGAAGCCTTCCTGGCTCCTTGTAGTCAATGGCCTTGTGCCCTCTCTGCCTGCACTTAAAGCAATAGACTTGGGGAATGCTTCTCTCTGTGCAAAACTTGTGGCTATGTCCCACCTTGCCACATGTAAAGCATGCGTTCTCAGGCCACTTGTTGTAAACCCCTGTTTTCTAAGCCTTAACCTTAAGCCAGAAAGTCTACCGGAGACCTTAGGTCAACGGATCTTGAGTAAAACCCTACAGTTTAGATCCTGCAAACCCGAGTTCGTAAATCGAGGAGTCAAAAAATAATTAAAGTGTTTAGAATAGTCCGTAATAATATTTGATTTATTAAAAATATCAGATTGGTTTATTTTCGGCTTATTTCGAACCCGTTTTGATACTGCTTTGGAAAGCGTGTCCCGGGGCTCGGAAAATTAAAAATATATCTTTAATATTTTTAGACTCGTATTTTTATAAGGATTTCAAAAATATCAAGTTTATAATTTTTCGATTTTAAAAATATCAGTTATAGCTCATATAAGCTTATTTTACTCTTATCGGTAACTTAATTGTTAAATTTCTAAAAATAATTTATTTGATTATTTTATTTAAATCATAAAAATTCTGCTACTTAAATAAAAATATTTTTCTTAATTTATTTTATATATTTTCTTATTCAAAAAGCCACTTTATCAACCCATACTTTAAGTACACATCTATTATCATTACTACACATTATTATGTCTTCTTTTGCTTTTTCTTACACTCCAATTCCCCAAGATGGTAGCTGACCATCTTCCAAAAATTAGCCACTTTTCCCTTATTTTTAATTATTTATTTGATATTTTAAAGTCTCTTTTAGTTAGATATGGAAGCAATATGTTACACTTTCAAAAATGCAAGTTAAAATCAAACTACACACACTCCTACACCACACAAGAATCACGCCAGCGCGGCCCCCGCCCCCCTTTTGTGCAGCCGCTATGTTTTATTTTTTTTCAAATTATTTAACACACTTACATCTTTATTTAAGCATCTCATTCCATCTCTATTTCACCTTTACAAACCCTATATTTTTCCTCTCTTTTTTTTCCCTTTCTTTTCTCTTCTTCTTGGCTTGTCTTCTTAATAAACAAGCTGCCACCATTTTCTTTTCTTGCTCCCACATATTTTTCTGCCAAATATTTGAGGTAATCTTTCTCTCTTAACTCTCATAAGATGTTCTAGGATGATATTATGGATGTTTCATGCATCAAAGGACATTCCACAAGCTTAAAAAGCTATAGATGATGATGCCAAGAATTGAAACACTCCTCTAGATGATGATCTCTTTTGTTCTTAGTATTTTTGTTATATTGAAGGCTTGATTATCTTCTTGTTTTTGTGATAACTTGTAGATCTAGAGTTTTACCAAGCTTTAGTTATGTTTATGTGTAGATCTAGAAGTTTAAGGCCTACTACTAAGTTTTTCTTATGTTTTCATGGTTGTATTTTGAGTAGATCTTAGATTCAAGTTGGAATGAAAAAGTAAAATTCGTAACTTGTCAAGGCTCCATTTTAAAAACCCCCTTCCAAGTCTTAAAATGGAAGTTTATGTTAGGAAAATGAAGGTTTGATGGATGTATATCATCAAGACTTCATCTTACAGAAATCAAAGTTGATTTTTAAAGTTTATTTTCAAAAACAAAAATTGTATTTTCGGATCAAGACAAAGATCTAAAATAAAAACATGTTTTCCAACTCAAAAATGAAGATTTTATTCAAGAAATGAAGGGTTCTTGAGATATAATATGTAATGGGTTGTTTTTCATGAGTTTTGATGAATTTTCTCAACAGATATGTTCAAAATAAATTTATGAAAATTCGGATCTAGACCAAGACCCATTTTTTGAACCCATCATTCAACCTTAAAATGAAGATTTAGACAAAAATATAAAGAGCTCTTGGTATAGATATCTTAAGGAATGAATTTTTATAAGTTTAAATGAGTTTCCTAAAAAGTATTGCTTAAATCAAGTGCTTTGTAAAAGACAAAATTTAGGTCTTATTTTCATTGTAAACTTCAAAGAGGAAATTTGTAATTAAGGGGAGACCAATTTTTAAAACCTTCTTTTAGCTCTCAAAACAAGTATTTTATATTGAAAATGGAATGCTTTGATGATAAATAATATAGGAAAAATTAATTTCATTGAACTAAGTAAGTTTTAGTAAAGGAATTACTCAAAACAAGACAATGAGTTTCAACTTGTAAATTTCGGTTTTATGAAAAAGGATTCTTAGAAGTTTCATTTGAACTTTATGTTTGGGATTAGATAAGTGTGTATCTCTTAATTTGTTTTGAGAATCTCCTTGCAAGTTTAAGACTAAAATAAGTTGGTCTAAGTAGTTAAATAGAGTAGATATAGTAATTTTTCACAAAGGCTCAAATCTTGGATTTCGCAACCCTACTGTACAGTATGTTTCTGACCCTTAAATGACATTAAATGTTTGAATTAACTTTAGAAATAGATAGCTCTTTCGAAGTAGGTATAAATCGGTATATTATAAGCTAAATTCCGAGTTAAAATGAGTTAGATATGACCTTTTTAAGTTAAGGATTCAACCTAGGCGAAAATTGAAACTTAGTAAATAAAATTGTTAAGTTTAATAGAACTTCTTATGAGATACTCATTGAGGGTATTCCTTGTACTTAGGTGAATTGGAGGGCGGGTTACCACTTCCCGAGGACTATTACGACTAGTGGATTTCACTACATAGACATGTGAGTTCATTTCTCAATTAATTACGCTCTTGGATGTGCTTGTAGTAGTAGTGGCATTAGACTTAGGAAAAGATAAAATTGTGATTGAATGGTGATCTAAACTTGCATAAATGAACGATAAGTATATCGATGCAAGCTTTGTTGCAATAATCTTGTATGAGCTAGTATAGATTTAGAGTGTCTGAAATCTGTATGATCACTTTAAAATTATCTAATTAATATACCATGATTATATGAATAAATTGTACATGCAAATCACGTGGTGAGTCACATATCATTGTCAAGTATGCCTTTGGTGGGACAAAGGTGTATTTGGGAGGCGGGTCTTTAATGAAGGGGATTAGGGTTGCATGACTTATGGACCCCCATTCAAATAATGAAACTATGGTTGCATGACTTATGAACCAACATTAAGAGTGTGGTTGCATGTCTTATGGACCAACTTTGGAACTGTAGTTGCATGACTTATGAACTACCCCAAACCCCGAGTGGAGGGCGTAAATCCATTCACATATGACTACCGGAAAGTTATATGCTTGCTTGCTCATTTGCTTGTGCATTCATATGGTTGCTTAATTTATAACTTGCTTAGCTTGGTCGAGTATGTTACTTGGAAAATGAATCTCACTAAGCAATTAGCTTATACCCCAATAGTTTTTGTTGCAGTGTTCCTATTTTTTGATGTTCCGAGAGGACAATTTGTGCAGGTTTACCACATTGGATTAAAGAGCTTTTGAGGAAGTCGGGACCTAGTATAGGCGTGGACTTCGAGAAAAATCTCTTTAATGTAGATTCAGATATATGTAATTGGAGCTAAACGATGTAGACTCCGATTATTTTGGCAGGGATATGCCCCCTTGGCTTTTGTAAAGTTAACTATTTATCTTGTTGTGATGTATATTCTTAATGCTACATATGTTTTCTTAAGACTACTCGAATCAAAGTGTGATCCTAAAAGTTGTGTGAGTACACCTTACACTCGATATGTAAACCTATGGGATGACTAAGATTGTCATACTTAAGTTTAAATATCGGGTGTGATGAACTGTCGCGTTTAGGGTACCCTTTAGGGCATGACACTTGTACTCCCTAATATCGTGAGGTCCAAGGCATCTGATGCACTTCTGTTCTATACCTTGAATTACTGGCCTGTTCTACTATGTAACTAGTCTCTTCCCCCTATTTTGATAAAGAACACTAGCAACTAGTCACTTCCCATAATAGATTTGACTCTTCTAAGTTTCACGCTCCTTAATTCTGTTTAAGCTCTGCTCCACTATCTTAGCTTTGTTAACCATGGCAAAGTAGTTATTCAAGTCCATCAAATTGACTTGATATTGAATTTTGGGCTTTAGACCAGTGATAAATTTGCTCACTTTGGCCTCTTCACTTTCCTTTAGGGGGTCTGGTAGAAACCTCATCAATCGGTGCAACTCAACTTCATACTCTTCTATAGTCAACTTGCCCTACTGCAATATATAATACGCTTGAAGCATCTTCTGTTTCATACTATCGGGAAAGAACTCCCTGGAGAAGGCTTGTTTGAACATCTCCCACGTGATTGCTCCTACCATATGACGTTTGATGCTCATCCACCAGTTGTTTGCTCTTCCTATTAGCAAATAGGAGGCATATTCTACCTTTTTATTATCTGGTATGTCCAATGCAACAAATGTCTTTTCCACTTCCTCTATCCACACCTAAGCCTCCAAAGGCTTCCTAGGTTGGGGCTCAAATTTGTAGACTAAGTTTACAAACTTGTTGAGACTGAGCACATAGCATATCTTGCTCCATGGCCTTCATTTCCACCATTGCCATTGTTCCTCTATGTCTCCTGTCTCCGAGCCTTAGCATTGGCCTGCACAACTTGCATATCCTGCCTCATAGTTTGTTGTTGCTGGGTAACTACTCCTAACAGAGTATTCACTGCCTACATCAACTGTGCAGCATTAACAGGTACTTGTCCTCCTGTAGCAGCATTAGGCACCTGCTGTCCTATAGGTGGAGGCGGTGGTAGGGGCATGTCTCAAGGCACTTGGTTCACAGGTACTCGTTCCTCATCACCATTCCTAGAGGAACCAATTTCAAGGGCACTCCTTCTTAGCGGCATTCTACCACAAGCAGATACCAAAACATAAGATAAAAAGGGAAACTAACTTCAGAGATTAAACATTATATAAACTATAAGATACCATAAACCATATATATAAACAACTCTTATCATTTCTACCCACTCATCAATGCTCACCGCCCTAAAGAGTTCATAACTTTATTCTAAAGAGATTGTAAACCCCGGAATTTCTCAGTAGCTAGAAAACCCCAGGAGTTAGAAACGAAACCCTAATCCGATCGGATCGAGTTTAGTGAATGGAGCCTAGGAACCCTAAATCCGGCTTTCCTTCGATTTCATAGTAAAATAAATATTATGGAGTAAATGAATTTGAATTGTTGTTCCAAAGTACATTTCAAACCTTTGAAAGTTTTAAATTCGGGAATTTTTCAATTCCGGGCCTTCCCGAGCCCAATTACGGAAAAGCGTGCCCCGGGCCACGGATTCAGAAAAATGTTCCGGAATATTCATTAGAACCATAATTTTATAAGGATTTCAAAAATATCAATTTCATAATTTTCCGAGCTATAAAAATTACAGTTATAGCTTTTCCCGTGTTTTCGGAACAACCGGTAAAGTAGATGTCTTGTCTACTATTCACAAGTACAACCTACACTACACACTACCCATACCCTATTCTTACATCCTTACAACTACTCATTTCAATTTTCTTTTCCAAGAAAATTTGTCTCTTAAATAATTAATACAATTATTACAAATTCATTTACTAAATTACAAAAAAATCAAATTTTAAACACACACACACCCTCCATGCTTGATGGCCGCGCCCCCCCCTCTCCCCCCTTGAATTTCCTTCCATTGATTTGTTTTTACAAATTTTATTCACAAATAACCCTAATGCCTTCATATATATACATCTTTTTCTCTCTCTCCTCATTTCTTTTGTTTCAAAATTTTTAAAAGAACAAAACTCTCCCTCTCTTCTCTCTAAGGATGCCGTGAGCCCCCCTTCCCCATTCCCTCTCATTTTCCACTTTGTTCCTTCCTTTTTCACTTCAAGACTCCATTGGTATGTGTATGCAAGCCTTGTTTCCTCCTATTCTTGTAATGGCAAAGATATATCTTGTGTATTTCCTCATCAAAACCCTATGATGCTCATGCTAGGGACATGGAAATACATGAACAAGGATGTCAAGCCATCACAAGACATGGATCTAGTGTTTAGATGTATTTTGCTAAGATTTCATATTGTTCATGCATATAAAGTAGTGACCTTGTATTTATATTGTTGTTCATGCCATGAGATTCATGTTATATACATCATATGTAGTAGATCTAAGGTTTAGACATTCACCACTTTATGTACATGCATGATCATAGGTTCATTTTTGTTTATGTGCCTTGTTGATCATAAAAATGAAGTCTTGTTCATGTATAGAGATGTTAGATAGTATATCTCCACATATAGATGGCAAGAACATTGAAAAAGGAAGGACTTTGCTAGATATGAAAAGTTGAAAATTCGGATGAAATAGAAACCCTACCCTAAAGACCTCCAAAATCAATTTTAAACTTATATTTCATAAGAAAAATGAAGGGTATGTGTAATAGACATGTTGAAGGAATTATTTTCATGAGTTTAGATGAGTTAGGCATAATAAAAATAAGAAAAACAAGAGGTGAAGTTAGAATGAAAAGTGTTGACTTTAAATTGTGTAGCCAAATTCGTAACTTGGTGTAATGCCTAAATAAACACATAGTATTTAAGTCTAAAATGAATGTTTTATAAGCTAAATGAAGTCCTTAGATAATGTATACATTGAAGCCCCAATTTTTAATGCATTAGACTAGATTTCCCTTAAGAAAAATGTAAGAAAAGAAAATTTGGAAAAATTCGGATTTTTACAAATAGCTTAATTGAAAACATGTTTGCCAAATGAAAAATGTGAATTTTTGTGCATGAATGGAGGCCATGACTACTATAGACTTTGAGAACCTAATTTTAGTTAAATAATAAGTAGATTACAAGATTAAAAACCAAAGATACCCTAAGGAGTATAATGTGGGAAATTAACTTCTTAGAATTGGCCTTTATGAAACTTTCCCCAACACGTAGGAGTTCCTAAAGGTTATTACTACAAAAATCATCATGACCATGCACATGTCGAGTCCATTACATGACATACACATTAGTAGTTCATTCCCATATCATTCATGCATGAATCATCATCTAGGAATACTTTTTATCAAAGGCAAAGCAAATTTTCGAGATTGGGTCAATTGCGGGACAGAACTGATCCCACTGTTCCGTGACCCTATTATTTTCAAAACTTGGATTTAATACTTGAATTAGATAGATCTTTCGAAGTAGATGAAGATCGATATAAAGTTTGCGAAATTCCGAGTTAAAATGACCAAGTTATGGCCGTTTTAAGTCGGAACTTCCAAATATAGCGAGAAATCCGAATTCAACTAGTCTAGATGTATAGTTTGATTTAATTACATAGTGAGAATCTCATAGGGATTATTCTTGTTTGGTAGGTGATTCCGAGCAGGACGACACTCTACCTCCCGATTATTATTATTAAGAAGTTTGGTGTTCCATGGCCGAGTGAGTTTACTTCCACTCTCAATTAATGCTTGTGAATGTAATATAGTGGCACTAGTGATGTAGGCAAAGATAAAAGGAACTGTACAAGCATGATGGGGTATGTGGGAATTATTTATGTTGTTGATGGTTGATATGTGAAATGGAGCATAAGGTATATCGAAACTGGGTGTTAAGTTATTAACTGTTTTACTAGAATCTTATGATGAATGTCTGCGAATACTTGTTGGTCACTTAAAAGAATTGAATTAATAACTATTCGACTCCGACTATAAATTGAGTTCATACATGTCACAATGGGGTTGGAGCATTTGCATTGGTTGGTTTTTCGTGACCCATAAAACGAATGTGAGGTTAATCGTGATCCATAAAACGAATGTGAGGTTAATCGTGATCCATAAAACGAGCTTTTAATCAGTTGACCGTGAGCTTAAACGGCGTCATACCGCAGGATTCGTTAATCTGCTAACCCGGGATGGAGGGTGCAAGTCCATCCACATATGATTTCCGGTTGGTCATATGTTTGTTGATCACATTTGTATGGTGCATACACTTGCTTGAATAATCACTTGCTTGAACGATTGTATTTAATTGTGTTATGGAAGTATTACTCACTAAGCTAGTTAGCTTACGCCCCTATAGTTTCTATCTTTTGCAGCATTAGTTTATATGGCTTAGGCCAAGACAAGCCACAGCGCAGGTACCGGTGATAGGAGTTTCCTATAGAAGTTTGATTCATCTCTTTTTGTATAGACTTCCATTGGAAACTAAGGACTCTGGATGACTGTAATAGACTGTTATTCTTTTGCGGGGGAATGCCCCTTAGATTTTGTAAACTTAAGCATTATGCGTTTTGATTTATTATCTATGGCTAATGCATGCCTCATTAAACTGTTTAACTCCATTTGTTGAAGTATTCTATTGTCGTAAAGGAACGCTTTACATCTACTTAAGACTTCCGAAGGCCCCGGGTAGGGAACTCGAGAGTCTTACTTAGTATGTGGCGGGCTGTTACATTTAGGATACCCTACGGGGCGTGACAAAGATCATCAACCTGGCTCTGATACCAAATAAGCTGTAACGTCCTAAACTAAGGCATTACAACCCACCACGCGTCTTCTCTTCAAAGGCACACACAAAGGCTATAAACATCTAAACCACAATACATATCATCACATAACTCCATAACTCACAGAAAGGACACCGAATATGAAAATCCAGATAATATAATTTCAATAACATATATGTTGGCATAAACCAAGCCAAGTAATAAAAATCCTCATAAAACACAAAACTAATAACTTATAAAATCTTTCCAATTTGAAAGCTAAAGGAAATCTAACATCTCAACATGATAATTAACTCCACTCCAGCCATCTACATATCAATTAGGTAATTGGGTCCACTATCATTCTCTTAGGCTCTACGAGTACATCAAAGCCACATAAATCATACACTATATGGTCTTCACATGTTCCTGAAAAATAAAAAGGAATGAGCACAAAGGCCCAGTATATCCAAACCGAAAACATAGGCGTATGATCATACATCAAAAAATTCACACACAACTTAGTATCTAATACAGCAAGCACCAATTATTATCTTTTCATTAATCCAGCATACAACACAGTTCAAGATCATCCACGACTAATCTCAAACTTGGAGTATCTCAGACTCCTTAAAAACAAGCAGTAGGAAAATAGGTAATATAATACATATATGGTGTTGGGAATCTCTTACACACCTGGGTGTCGTATTGATACTACTTCTAAACTACCTTAATCATGTCTATGCATGAGTCCACTCGGGACAACCTCACACATAGATCATCAGGTTGCCAGGGTTAGTATGACATTCTACATGGTCTTTACTAGCCACTCACAACCAACACATAATTCAATTATAATCAGATATAATTAGGTTAGATTTATAATTAATCCTACAAGCATAAACAAACAAGCATGGTAAGGACGTACCTGTTCCCGCTTAAGAAATCGAAATCCTATTCTTAATTAAACACTTGAACATATAATCACCCGTTCCACTAATCAATTACACATGGATAATAACATAAGAAATATAAATCCTAAACCCTAATTCATCAATCTAGAATCTCCAACACACCTTTTTCCTTTGAAACTCGTAGAATCACCAGATATCCAATCAATACCAAGAAATAATGAAACCTTAATTCTCTAAATCACCTTTTCATCATTGTTCATGCATTCACAATCATTCTCAACAACAATTATGATTCAAATTCTCCTAAAGACTTATGATCTATGAATTATAGTTCCGATTTGAGTCTTACTTTCTTCAATTTATCGTAGATCTGAAATCCCCCAATTCCTACACTTAGGGTTTTCCTCCAATTTCCACCAACAATCGATTTCCTTCATCAAATAACAATAAAATCTTAGAAGGAACACATCCTAGAACGAATTAATGGATAAGGAGAGATTACTTACCCGATTCCTTGATGAAATCCTCCTTGGAGAGTGTCGTCTAGGGTTTGTTTATGTTTAAGAGAGGTTATGAGGGTTAGGGTTGAGTTTAGGATGTATTTATAGAGTCAACCCTCAAAGGAATTTAGGCTGGTACACATAGGAAACAAGGCTGGCGGCTTAAATGTCTCGAGTTGTTCCAAATTATTCAACGCCGCCACTTAGGCTGGCGACCTTCTTGGGTACACTGGCGGCCTACATTTTTATGTCGACGGCCTAAATGCCAGCGTATAGCCAAATTCTTCCATTCGCAAAAATTTCTCCTCCGAAGTTCTAAGCTGGTGTTTAGGCTGTCGTCCTTTGTATTTAAGCTGGCAGCTTTGAATTATAGGCTGATGGCCTATATGCCAACTTACTCCAAAATCATCCGATCATTTGCGTACAACTTCCCCGTGTTCAAATTTATCTGTTCCAAGACAAAAATACCCCTTTAAACAATTATATTTTACACTAATATCCCTCGCTATGAAATATTTTCTTGAATATTACACTATCTGATGATGACATGATAACGCCCTTGATCATGCGCTTAATTCCCATCATGGCTTGGATAACGGGAGTGATGGTGGTCATGATCTCCTTTGATGCTTGATGTTTGAATACAGACTCAATCATAAGCTAAATCATGGGCATTAAAATAGGCATGATCTCCTTTGATGATGGATTCTCAAGATTCAAGCACTCTAAATCATATCCTACTCCAAAGTATATCATATATGCTTTGAGATATTCCAATTCATCATTCTTTAGTTCATTTACAAAGATCCTTTTAGCTAAATTCAATAAGCCCTTAGCTCTAGCTCAGGTTATTAGTGCAAGTGACCCATGATTCCTATCACTACCCCTAGATATTAATTTAATTTGCCTATTTAATGGTAATTGTTGAAGTGAAGTAGACATCACCTTAATGAGTCGAAGTTTAGACATTATACCCATTGAACTACCAATAATTGGTAGCTACACCATCTATTATCTTACTACTCATGGATTCCATCTCACAATCTAAATAGTACTTGACTAATAGATTTATTGTCACACCTCGAGGGGTATCCTAAACGTGACAATCCACCATACACAATATTAAACCCTAGGAGTGACTTCTTTAGTCATATAAAGGCTTTCATATCATGCATAAGGCGTACAACACATCAAAGGGAACGCATCAAAGTAATGCAATCTACTTTGATAACAATTGAATAACAAGTAAGGAGAATACTTTATTTAAAAGATAAGTAAGGTCAATTACAATTCTTGGGGGCATGCCCCTACTAATATCTTCAGAACTATACAAATACACTTCCTAGAAATCTCTAAACATTAATATATCATATATAACTCATAAAGAAATTACATAAAACTAAATCCATCCTATGGTTCCACTTACTCCACAAGAGCTCAAACATTCGCCAACGATATCCTTGATATTTCGATCCTCGATCGTAACTGTCACGCCCCAAATGGTACCCTAAACATGGCAGTCCACCACATACGGTATTAAAACTTAAGAATGACTTCTCGAAGTCATGCGAAAGTTTTCAACACCATATGTAAGGCATCTATCACAATAATAGGAGGCACCAGTGGGATGCATAGTTTAAGATAGTAAATACAGCATACAAGAATCTAAATAAACATCCAATTTATCATTAAGAGAATATAATCCTTACATCATCTTTAGGGGTTTTCCCTTATAATTCTCCCAGGCTATCATAATAACAACTTAATCTTTCTCACAACCAAATTATACTAACACCATGAGACATTGAAGGATGATTAACCTAAGATCTTCAAAAGATTCCCAGAAGCTTTTCTAAAACATCATTCCTCTTGAGTATATGAAGTCTTCGAGCATAAAAGATTTAGTCCTGTTACAACAAAGGTCTATCGGAGTATAAGCATAATTAGCTTAGTGAGAATATTCCTAAATTAACATGCTTGTATAAATAATTTCAAGCAAGTTATTAAACAAGCATATGAATGCATCAAGCAAGTGATCAAGCAATACATATGATCTACCGGAAATCATATGTTTGAATGGATTTACCCCTCCATTCAGGGTTAGGTGTTCCAGGCTCTTTAAAACCCATCTTTAAATCCAACTCATGTAGTTTATTTTAGGCGCCTACTCGCCCATCTCAAAATAGTTCTTTCAGGCTCCTAATCACCCATCTTGTAGATTTTTGGCTACTGCACACCCGACTACTATACTCTTGTCCCATTGAGAATAGCAACTCATGCAATGAAACTAACTACGTGACATGCATGAATCAATTAATATAATTCATAGTATATGATTAGAGTAATTTAAAGGTAATCACAGAATTTGCACACACTCCAGTCGAATAATAGTAAAACATAAGTTAATTAACAACGATTTATGCCTCAGTATGCTTAACATTCTTTCAACCAATATTATCATTCATAATTCATTTTCATCTTTTCCTACTTCTAGTGCCTCTAGCTACAAGCACATCTAAGTACGTAAAAGGTAAGAAATAAACTCACTTGGCCATGAGGATCTATTTCTTACGGATGAGTCGATCAGCAAAATCCACTAATCAAAATAATCCTCCAAGTATGAGTACTCCTCCTCGGGATCACCTAATCAAGAAGAATACCCATAATGAGTATTTCTTATTGATTCTATGGTATTTATAAAAAAACTATGTCATAAGATCGTTAAAATTCGTATAAAAGGTGATTCCAACTTAAAATGGCCATAACTTGGTCATTTTAATAAGGAATTGCACAAATAATATACCGTTTTCTACTTACTCGAAAAGATCTATCCATTTCTAAGGTTATTTTTGTCATAAAAAGCCATTTAGGTTGGAAAATACTACGGTACATAATAGTTACGAATTTATAGTTTATAAAATATGATTTTTTTTCCAAACTTCACTTTACTCAAAAATCTTTAAGAAAAATATATAGATATATATATATTTAGTTAAAAAAATCCTTTAAACATATATTGTATGCATGATTTTTGTAGTGTTGTCTCAATATTGATATTTCATAAACAATTTGTCTTTAAGGGTTTTAAAAGATAAAACTTTTGAAATTTTCTTCTTTTTGCATTGTTAGAAGGAAAACTAAAATATATTTGAGTTGCTTATGAGTAAATGTTTTCATTCTCTCACTTTTCAAACGTAAATTCATCTTAAAAATTTTGGCTCTTTAAGTTATCTACTAACTTTATTTCTATTGATTGAAAATAAGCTTTTCAAAATATCCTTTAAGTTTTGATGTAGTCAAATATCTGAAGTTGTGTTAAATGTATGTTTTCCTCTTATTTTTATATCCTTTTTCTTCTTTAGGAAAATAAGTTTACCTTTAATCTTTACTTACTTGACAAATTTTATTTTTTAAGTTGGTTTCTAAAATAGTGAGTTGACTTTATCTTAGTTTGAAAAACTTGTTTTATTCTTAATATTTGTGAAATGGTTGAATAATTCTCTTAGGCAAGTTTATAAGAAAAGTTTTCTTAATAAAGAATTGTTAACATTAGAACTTAGTAAATTTCATTTTAATTTTTTAAAAAGAATATAAAATTCAAGTTTTGAAGATACTTTCATATTATGTGATTTTCAAAGTCTATTGTGAACTTATTTAAGTTTTATAAAAGGTATGGTTGAGTTAATATCCTTTAATGCTAAAAATTCTTCCTTTATGGAGTATTTTGTTTGGTTTATAAAAGAAAAGAATTCTTTTTATTATTTTGAAGAAATCTACATTACTAATTCTTCTAGAATTTATGATTAGCTTATCTTTTGGAAAAAGTTTATTAAAAACAAAACTTAGATCTTTTGTTAAAAATTCCTCTAGTTTACTTTTCTTTATTCAAGAAAGAACCAATTTTTATTTTTATTTAAGACAACAACATTTTAATCATGCGTGAATATGATTATGTAGCAATATAAAAGTAAAGATAATACATAATAAGATAACAAGAAACACTTGTAAGTAAATAAACATAATTAAATAGTCAAGCATTGGGAACCTTAGCTTCATCAAGGTATCCTAATCATGTATTAGGAGCCTTAGCTTCATCAAGGCAACCCGGGACTAAGAATTGACTAGTCCCAAAAGAAAAGAAAGAAAATTGTTTTGACTTGATATGGACAAGTCTAAGACTAGAAAGACTAGTCTTAATAAATTATATAAAACAAGTAAACAAATAAATTGCAAGACATGAAAGTAAATAAATAACAAATGAGCTTATATGCTCTAAATAAATATATATACATAGTATACATAATACTATATAAGTTAGATTAGAGCAAAGATAATAACAATAATAATAACATAATGTAAAATAGGAACATGAACAAAAACAAAACATGAACATATTGTTGCTCTTTAACTCATATGAGTCTAAGAAACATACACTAAGCTCATGCTAAGTTGTATGAACATGATAAAGACTATAGGTAGAATTTTTACCTAAGGTTTAATGGAAGGTTTGGAAAAAAGTGAATGGGTTTTATGTTTGTTAATTTCTTCTTGAAGTGTGGTAAATAGTAGAGAGTGTTTGGAGAGGGAATTGTTGGAGAGAGATTTTGAGAGAGTATTTTGATAGAGTTTTGTTATGTAAAATAAGTGTGTGAAAGAATGAAGGAGGAAGAGGGTATTTATAGAATTTTTGAAGTGAATTTTTGATGTAATAAAATAAATTGAAAAGAAATTAATATAGAGAAGAGAGAGGGAGGCCAGCGGTTTTGAGAAGGAGAGGAGAGAGAAAAATTTATTTGTTTTGTAATTTTTGTAAAGAAAAGAAATAATGTGTAAGGTTTGATGTGAATAAAGTTGTATTGGAAATGTAAAAAGTAAGAAAATAGGTATGTAGGTAGTAAGAATAGGTATAAGAAAAAGTAGAGATAGTGAAATAGTAATGAATTGTAGGAATAGTACTATGAATAGTAGACTAGACATATAAAATATAGGGGTGGGAAAAAAAACCGACCAAACCAAACCAATCCATAACCGAACCAATCCAAACCGAAAATATGGTTTTTTTCATGGTTTGGTTTGAAATTTTTCAAATCGAACCATCCGTAAATTTATGGTTTGGTTTGGAAGGTAAACCAAACCAATCCGTAAAACCGAACCAAACCGTTTTAAAAAAATATAATAATATTTTACTATATGTTTAATGATTTTATTGTATATTTATTATTTGGTAAATATTAATTAAATCAACTTGTTCTTTTTAATTTTTTTTTAAGCTCATGATATGTAATTTTTTTTATGATGAACTATTATTTTTTTTAATAGCTTTTAACTTTGTAAAGTATGAAATTTATTTATTTAGTTATAAATTTTCATTATGTATTAATTGTTTAATATATTTTGTCAGTTGGTCATTTATCCATTGATGAATTTTCTTGATAGATGATTTTTATTTTAGCTAAATTATTGGTAGATAATTGACATGATGGTTTATTAAAAATAATAAATTATGACTTACTATGTATTGGTTAGTGAATGTATTTTATTGGTGGATAATTGATTTTATAGAGAATATAGATTAGAAGTATAATGAATTTATAAAGTATTTGTCGTGTTTATAATATCAACTTTGTAAATTGATATAAATATTTAAGAATCTATACAAATGTAAAAAAAACTAGAACAAGAAAATTTTAGTTAGAATTTTGATTTAAACCACAATCCAAACGAACCAAACCGTTATTTAATGGTTTAAAAAATTATAATCCGAACCAAACCGTTACTTAATGGTTTGGTTTAAGATGGAAAAAAAACCAAACCGTAAATTATGGTTTGGTTTGGTTTGGTTTTAGGAAAAACCGAACCAAACCGATCCGTGCCCACCCCTAATAAAATACAGTAGTAATAAAAATACGCGTAAACGAGCTATATCTGTTATTTTTAGTTACCGAAAAATTGTGAAACTGATATTTTTAAAATCCTTGTTTAATTACGAGTCTTTTGGTGTTATTGGAGTATTTTTATTATTCCGAGTTCCAAGACATGCTTTTCAAGAGCTGATCTCGTTTGAATCCGAAAGACACTCGAAATTCGTGAATCTGATATTTTTATGTTACCCTATATTATTACGAACTATTAAAAGCCATTAGCTTAACTTCATTTTCTAGGGTTTGAGAACGCGGAATTGCCGGGATTGAAATGGTTTGATTGTCTTTACCTTTGTTGACTTTTGAAACTCTAATTTGACTAGGGATAGGTGTTCCTTCTCATGTTCGAGTTTTCGAATCAAACTATTATTGAACTTTCTTTTTTTTTTTTTGAAAATTCTCTCATGAAATCCCCTTATCGAAATTGATTAAGGTCCGGTTTCAACATGGGTCAGACTTTAGGGTTTTGATTCGGTAATCCAAAACCATTCTCGAAAAATTCGGGGGTTTACAGTAACTGCTAACATACCTATTTCAACAAAAGCCTATGGGTATCTATTGGAGGAGAAGCGATTTATGCTCATGATGTTCAGTATGATCACATCCGGGTGAGAGAGGACATGGCCTATGATGATGAATGGATGCTTGCATAGGTGATCAAATGCAACTATTCCAGAGTGTTGATGAGAAAGCCTCCCATTATACCTGAAATAGCAAGTGGGTTCCAACGTCCCCCTTCTATGCAGGATAGAGTAGTACAGGAGTCGGTTCACACTACAGTTCATAAAAGAAGTATAACAACATAGTTTCTAGATGAAAGAGAGGGAAAGAGTCGAAGGATTGAGGCAGAAAAGTATGTCTCCAATTATAATTATGCCAAATGGATCAGGACTGCACATGGAGGGTGGATTAAGAGAGATGTACCTCCTAGTTCCAAGGGTGAGCAGAAGCCTGCTCCTAGAGGTACCCAGATGATGGATATGGATCTGACCCTCGCACCACCAAGACATAGGGACATGAGGATTGATGTTAGTGACAGTAGCTTCGAGGGAGAGGACGATGACCCTCGGTTAAGTCCTGAGGAGAAGGGCAAGGGTTTCCTTTATCCTAGCCCTTGCGTCAGATCTAGTACTATATGATGATGATGTTTATACTATCTATTAGTGATGGCATGCTAGATATGATATTGATAGACTTTTGATGATGTACATGTATGTGTAACATGTGGTATGTAGGGATGTATATGTATCTTTTGATGACTTTAGTAGTAGAAGCTAGGTATAGAGTTAGTGCCATTTTTTATATGTACATAATACACTAACCATGAGAAGTTTATGTGTATTTTGGTTATGAATATATGTGTGTGATATATATATATATATATATGTGAATGTCTTTAATGTCTTTTAGTAAAGGTGAACCATGACTTAATCCAAATAACATGTTTAATGTTAATAGAATGCCAAGAGGAAGAAATAGAAATAGAAAACAAGGATATCTGGAAATCCACCAATAAATGCCCCTGCACCATGTCAAAACCGATTAGAGGATGTTTTGCAAAGTCTCCAGCAACAAAATGTATTAATCTTGCAAGCTTTGCAAAATATGCAAGCAACAAATGTAGCACCACCTGCTAAGGCGCCAGTAATGCCTCCAACAACTCTCAGAGGAAATGGAAGGCATACTGCATCGGTTCAATTTCAGGAAAATGGACCAGTGAACCTTGATGAATCTGTTCCCGAGGTGCAAGGACTGCCCTGATATGAACAGGAGTTGCGACCACCACCACCTTTACGTGCTAGAGGAACTTGTTGCTAGAATTCATTAAATGCAATAGATATTTTGAAGGACTGCCTGGAAAGCCAGAAGAAGTTAAGGACTGGCTCGCTCAGATTGAGCGATCCCTTGATGTTTTCCAAATACCGGAAGCTCCGAGGGTATCTTGTGGAACTTATTTGCTAAGATTAAGAGCAAGGATATGGTGGAATTCAAAACAACGAAGTTTTCCACAACCTATTACTTGGGAAGTGTTTAGATGGGAATTTTTTAAGGAATATTTCCCGGGCGGTCTAAAAGCAAAGTATAGTACTGACCTGATGAATCTGACACAAGGAAGTAAGACAATTGATGAGTATGAACATGAGTTCAATTGGTTGTTACAGTTTGCTCCAGATGCTCATTGAGACAATGATAAGCTAAAGAGACAGACTTTCATGGCTGGGTTAGAACCTCATTTCTAGAGAAGACTTGTTGAATTTGAAGTCGATAACTTCACGGCTATGATAGAAAAAGATCGAATCATTGAACGAGCAAGGAGATATGAAATTGAAAGGTAAAGAAGAAAGGACCAATTTTTAGGAAGAGAACATATGATGGTTCGATGGCAAGTCCTGTGCCTAAGAAGATTAAATTTTCCAAACCTTTCAGTGTGAACAAAGGAAGAGTAATTGGGAAGAGCAATGTTACATGTTGGAAATGCAAGGGTTCTCATTATCCAAGGGAGTGTCCACAATTGCAACATAAAATGTTACTGTTGTAGAGAAAGCGGACACATGGCAAATAATTATCCAAAAAGAAAGATTGCAACCTGTTTTGTATGCAACAAAGTTGGCCATATATCAACCAATTGTCCATAGAAAGTGAATACAGTAGCTAGATCTTCACAGCCTAGTGGAATGGTTAGAGTCGCAGGACTGAAAAATGGAAATGCCAATACCAACAAAGCTAGCACAACAGCTAGAGTCTTTGATATGTATAGGAATCCAGTTAAGGATGTGGTTATGGAAGAGGAAGATGAATAAAATATATGGGAAGAAGTTGACCCTGATGATTATGGTCTCATTGTAGGTATGTAGTTACATATTTATTTATTTAAAGTTATTGTACTAAAAACAAACACAATTAGATGCACAATAGAAGCCCTTATGAATTGAAAATAACGTGAAATTAATAAATGATAAATATGATCAATTCAAGTAAGAGATCAGACTGCATATGCTTTATTTAACACGGGAGCAATGCATTCTTTGTAAATGCTTGATTAGCAAGGCATATAGAATTACCAACTAAAAAACATGAGTAAAGAATTGAGAGTTACTACGCCAACAGGAAACTTGGTGATAATACGAGAGATGATAAAGAATTGTCCATTAAAGATTGGAAATCAGGAATCGGTTATGATTTTATCATGGTAGATATGTAAAAATATGATATTATTCTAAGAATGACATGGTTAGCTGCTGTAAAAGCGAAAGTTGACTGTCATTTCAAAATGATATCTTTTGTCAATAATCAAGGAGAAAGAAAGGAATAAGGATGAGATACTCAAGCATTAGATATTCATACTATCAAAACAGTGTGTGAATATCCGGATGTATTTCCAGACGAATTACCTGGATTACCCCGACATAGAGAAGTATAATTTTCTATTGATTTGATACTTGGAACTGAACCAGTATCGAAAGCTCCATATCGCATGGCACCTGTAGAATTGAAAGAACGAAAGGTGCAATTGCAAGAATTGTTGGATAAAGGATTTATCGGACCCAGTGTTTCCCCATAGGGAGCACCAGTATTGTTTGTTAAGAAGAAAGATGGTTCAATGAGACTCTATATTGACTATAGAGAATTAAACAGAGTGACTATCAAGAACAAATATCCTTCACCAAGAATTGATGATCTCTTAGATCAGTTGAGAGGAGCAAAGGTATTTTCTCGAATTGATTTAAAGTCAGGATATCATCAAATCTGAATTAAGACGGAGGATGTACCAAAGATTATATTCCAAACTAGGTATGGTCATTATGAATTTTTTGTCATACCATTTGGACTAACCAATGCACCTGCAATTTTCATGGACTTGATGAACCGTATTTTTAGACATTTGTTGGATATTTGCGTGATTGTTTTCATGGATGATATACTAGTATATTCGTCTACTGAAGAGCAACACAATGAGTACTTGAAGGGTGTGTTAAAGATACTGAGAGATAATAAGCTGTATGTTAAACTGTCTAAATGTGAATTTTAGCTTAGAAGTATATCATTCCTTGGACATATTATTTCCGGTGAAGGAATATCAGTTCATCCTGCAAAAATTAAAGCTATTATGGAATGGAAAAGACCTGAAACTGTTATGGAAGTTAGGAATCTCTTGGGATTAGCAGAGTATTATCGAAAATTTGTACAAGATTTCTCAAAGATTGCACGACCACTGACGCAATTGACAAAGAAAAATGAGAAATTTTGAGTGGAATGATTAAAATGAACAAAGTTTCCAAGAATTGAAAAAGAGGTTAGTATTGGCACAAATATTGGTTCACCTAATGACAAGGATCCATATACTGTCTATAGTAATGCATCCAGAAATGGTTTAGGATGTGTACCGATGCAAAATGGGAAGGTAATAGCATATGCTTCAAGACAGTTAAAACCACATGAGTGAATTATCCCGCTCATGATTTAGAGTTAGCTGCTATTGTATTTGCACTCAAGATTTGGCGTCATTATCTGTATGGATAGAAATGTGAAATATATACGGATCACAAGAGTTTGAAGTATATATTTACACATAAGAAGTTGAACATGGGGCAAAGAAGATGGTTGGAATTAATTAAAGATTATGAAATGACTATCAACTATCATCCTGGTAAAATGAATGATGTAGCTGATGTATTAAGTCGTAAAAATTATGGAGAAGTAGTCTCAATGTTAACGGAGCAGAAAGAACTCATCAAAGAATTCGAGAAATTAAACTTGGAGTTTTTAATGAAAGGTTTGGAAGCTGAATTAAGAAACTTGATTTTGGAGCCTACTTTACTCCATCGAATTAAGGAAGCTCAAAAAGAGGATATTGAAATCCAAGAAATTAGACGAGGAATATCCCAAGGAAAATATAAGGATTTTCATGTAGATGGTGAAGAAGTGCTATCGAAACTTGTCATACAAATAGATTAAATAGAAAAATATAAATATAGAAATTAAATGACTACTATTGAACTCAATAAAGACCTGAGACTAAAACAATGAGTAGAAATGAGCCTATACATGGATTTAGATCCTAAAATTCAAGATTCCTAGATAGTATTAAACACTACTAATAAGATTTCATAGTGGATATCAAAAACCTAAGATATATAGATAATTTAGCTTCTATATCAAATGTGATATTATGTAGTTAATTAACTACGCTTATAGTTGGGAAACGATAACTTAAAGATAAACCGTTAGGATTATAAATACACAACAAAAACATAAATAGATATATAACTAAAGATCTATACTTCAAATAAATATTTGAATCACACCATTGTTCTAATTAGGGTTTTCTTAAGCTATTGAAGCCTAAAATAAAAATTGACCTAATAAGCTTAGAAAACCTTAATCGTGAGAGATAAAATTTCAAAAACAATTAATCGTGTAAATTTAAAACTTAAATTTGTATTGTTTGATAATCTAAGTATTTTGTAGAATTCTATAAAAATTTTTGTACAAAACTCTCAAATATTAGCTAATTTGTATCCGATTAGCTTAATAAACTATCCGAAAATAGATAAATAATATCTAAATATTAGTATAAATATATATGCAGGATCGGTCCAAAATTTAACAAAATGGAAGTTTTATCTTCTTAATAATAGAGAACCGAAACTTCATGAAAATTGTCCAAATAATGCATATAAAGTCAACAAAATCAACTCACCAAACCAATCAAACATTGCCAACTCAACCCCTCATTAATGACAGTAAAAACAATTGATAAAACAGTGTCTAATTATAGAAATTCGGATGAACTTATAGAAGAAAACCATCATCCTTTTTCCTTCTATATATATAGGTTTAAGCTTCATAATGGACAACCAAACAACTCCCACTTAAGATCGAAATTTCCAAATCAAAACAACTCCTAAGTAGTAGCCAAAACAAGTTAAAAACAGAAATCAAACCGCACTAATCATCCCAGTTTGAATCAAAGAAAATATAACACGAAACTGAGAACAATGTAGTTGATGTAATTTAAGTTGTTTTTTTTTTTTAAAATAAGGATTGGAACTGACTTTTGATGATCATAGGATCATAACCAACACAAAAAACAAGCTTCGAATGTCATCGGATTGGCTCGAGTAAGGTAATTTTCGAAAACCCTAGTTACACCTTGTTGATCCGAAAACTATGAATCATGTTGTTGTTTTGATGTTTTGATGTTTGAGTTGATATTTAAGTAGTAAAATTTTGTAGAAACTCATTGGAATCAAATTATGGGCCTTGGAACGTCAGAATTCGGTCGAAATCTGCCAAGCTCATTTGGGAAGACGATGAACAGTACTTCCCTAATGAGCACGGGAGGAACACGGGCGTATTCCACCCCGTGTACCTCTCGGCTTTCACTATTTATAAAAAAATAATTTTAAAACCGAATTAATTAAACTAAATAATATAATAATTAATATTAAAAAATTTTTAGGATTGTTATTGTTTTGTTTATTTATTTTCTGTAATTATTAAGAGTATTCTTACTTATTAGTAATATAATATTAAAATTATTGAATATGGAGTTTAAAATTAAAAATTTTCTGTATTAATAAATATATGGTATTTAAATATATATAATGAGATTTTTGACATAAGTATTATGAATTAGTAATGTTAACATTATTAATAAGGGAATTATTAGTAATGTAAACCATTATTATTAATGTAATTTAAGTCCACTAAACTTCACAACTATAATTGTTAATATTTCTAATATCATTAAAAATGCTTAAATTAATAATGATTCTGAAATTATCATTTCTTAAATATTAGTATATTTAATATTCATAATTAGAACCCAAAAGCTAAGCTTAAAGCTATTTAGTAATATTACTATTAGTTTTAACTCTAATGAGTAAGGATTTGTAAATATGATAAGCTTACAAGTTTTATTATTATGAAAATCATTATTATTATTATCATTAAACTTGTTTATTATTATTGTTATTTCCGTAATTATTATTATTTATTATTAATGTTGTCACCGTAATAATAATAATAATTATTATTATGATATTTCGAAAATAATTTTATTTAATTTAGCAAATCTTTATGTTATTAAATATATTATCATTATGGATATATTTAATTAGTTTTACAAGAAAAATTATAAGTTTAGTAATTACTAAATATTTATTTAAATGGATACTTATAAATAATGGATAACAATGGAAATTTAAATAGTCTAGATTTATGAATATAGGGATATCTATACTTTACAAGAAAATCGATAGTTCTAAACAATAATAATTATGAAAGTGAATTAACTAAATTGTCGAATTCCCGACTACCCACTTGATAGATATGAGTATCAAACAAAGTCAAACCAAGCAACTTGAAAATAAATATGGACTAATACTCAATTATCTTAAGATCTCCAAAGAATTTATATAGTAATAGAATGAAAACCCAGTAGCACGATAGGACACTTAGACATTCCTAGGAGTTTAGTCATATAGTTTTTGTGTCAATGATAAATATATTTAATCATCTCAATAGGTGACTTGATCAACATGAGCAGGTGAGTAACTCAATCTTATTACATTGTATGTGCTTGTAACTTAGCAATCTTTAAAAAAAAAAGATAATAATTTGAGTGTACTGTATGGTTTATGGGAACTGTTTATTGTATTGATTGCCAAGTCAATCTAATAATAATGACAACAGAATTATGTATGACTATATTGTCTGTATAACATGATTGAATGTCCGTATTGCTTGATCACCTTCAATTTAATTAAAAACTACTGTACCATAATGGAAATTGTACATGCATTGCATATTTTACACAAAATAGCATTTGAGTAAGTGGTAGCCTACTACTTGTTAGTATTTCGGATCTCTGGTAATACTTGGTTTATCTAGGCAAGAAAGCTATTAGTTAATCGCAAGATTACCTTTGTTCTGTTGATACCATAGGAACTAAATGGTAAAAGAAGGACGCCACTTATGGTATTGCTTGGAAATGACTAACACTTAGTCGAGTTTCTAAAGCTAAAGTAGGAAATGAATGTTAAGAAACAATAAATTCAAAGAGATAATTAAAATGAGCATTGTTGTTTCTTGAAAGCTTAGTCTCTCCTGAGTAGGTAGGCCATAGATTGTGATCCTTCAACCCCGATGAGAGGGCACAAATCTTCATCCTGTTTGGATTCAGGGTTATCCAGGCTTATATTTGTACATATGTTTGATTGATACATTTCATATGATTGTTAAATAACTTGTGTGTGTTATGTGATAAGTTTTGGTTATTCACTAAGCTCGTGGTTTAGCTCACACTTCAACAGTCCTTTCAGGTTCATCCTGCGACCTTAGCTCATTACTACTAGGAGCATGGTCCCTATAAGAATTTGGAAGATGAAAGCTTAAGGAATAGTATAGGATAAGATATATTTTCTATCTTTTAGTTGCAAGTATCTTGCATTAGAAACTTTAGTTATGTATTTAAAGGATTTTATAGAAATGTTATTTTGTAATTTTTTTTTTATTGTTCACAAATTAAGTATGAAAGTTATTTACTAATATATGTCTTACATATATTTGCTCATCTTATCCAAGCAACTAAAAGATCCTGTTTATTGAAAATATGTCATTCTCAGAAGATAAACTAGTAATAGTATTAAGTGTATCTTGTTTATTACTACTAAGGTACCCTCGAGGCGTGACAGAATAACACCACCTCTTTGGCTTAACAATGATATTTGTTGTCTTCCTGATTTCCTTTATATGTGTAGATCTAATTAACAAAGGAACAAGCCACTTAATTTACATCAAAACAAAACCAACAAACCTTCCAAACAATAGAAGAAATTTGTCCTTACAAAGGCCACCAAAACACTAATCCAAAACCACACTAAACAAGCTCCATCAAAACTCTAGCTTAAGCTCGGATTAAGGAAGAGCAAGGTAAGATAAATTCGTTTTAAGTTGTTTTAAGTGTTGAACTTTAATCTAAATAATGTTTCTATTAACCTAGGATCGAAACTAACTCTGGAATCAAGCTCAAAACGTTCATATCAGCCCCAATAAGGTAAGACTCTATAAACCCTAGTTGCACTTTTCCAAATTCGAAAAATTAAAGATCAAATACATGTAGATGCGTTATGAGTTGATGTATGTATATATACATATGTATCTATATAATATAGAAACACTTAAGAACGACTTGGAAATGATTATAACATAGAAAATTGAAGAAATACGAACTGGTTCATCGGAGAAGATGGTGAACAATGTCAATACTGCCCATAAGCCGGCAGTGTACACGCTCAACGCCGGCGACGTATGAGTATGGACTGGCAGTGTTGAAACAGCTTACACTAGAACAAAAACTACGTGAAATTTATTTTTACATAAAGTAAATGAACACCGATTAACTAAGGTTATACGCCGACAGCATATAGTCCGACGTACGTGGGAAAGCTGGCGGCTTACAAGCCAGCGTAACCTGATACAAAATAAAATGTAAACATAAGAATGGCGGCATCTATTTATCAACACCGGCGGCATTGGAGTCGACATACACCTATGTTTTTCTTATGAGAAGTATGTATTATACAAACAGAAAATATATATAATAAATACTAATAAACATATTAAATATATATATATATCAAAAAAGAAATTACTAAGAAAATAAACAAATACAAATACTTAGAGTAACAATATGTTTAATATTCGATAACTTCTAAAACCCTAGAAACTGTAAGGAAATATATTATTAGCAACTATAATTATCAAATATTTATTTTATATAGATAAATAGATAAGAATGAAAATCAAAATAAGCTAAATTTACGAATAATGTGACTTCTAAAAATGACAAAATAAATATATAAAATAGATCCAGAGAAACATGACAACACTAAACAACAATAAACAAATATGAGTTACTATAATGAGTCAGATAGAAAATAACATAAAAATAGTAATAATAACTATAAAATATAAACTTGTTAAATATCAATTTTTCGAATACCAGATAAATGTATATAAATATCAAGCAAGACCGAGACAAGCAATATGAAAATAAAGATTAATTGATAATTGTTTTCATAAGACCATTAAAGGACCAAAATAAATAATAGAAACCGAGCCAAATATCAATTTATGACACTAAACACATATAGGAGTTTAGTTATATAATCTATGTTATACTGATGAATATTTTATTCATCTCAATAGGTGACTTTGATACCATAAAGGACCTTCCGGCAGATTACTACGACTAGTCACTATGAGCAAGTGAGTAATTATGTCATATTATATTGTTTGTGCTTGTAATTAACTGAATATGTAATGCAAAGATAATAATATAAATTTTTGATGGAAATGTGTTGTGATCTGATTGTATGATTGTTAATCTACCATAATACACTGGTATGATTATGTGAAGTAGTATGATGATTATTGTATGTAATGTATGACCACCATGAACTAAATAAGAACTATTGACTTATTAAAATAACTAGTCATATATTGCACGTACTGCATTATTGCATATATAAACGGGTGACAGCCTGCTACGTATTAATATTTCGGTTCTCTATTAATGCTTGGTTTTTCTAAAATGTTAGTTCTTCCAAGGTTTTCTTTGTTCCGTCGATTCTATGGGAACAAAGTGGCAACGAAGAACGTCGTCCGTAGTATCGCTTTGAAATGATTAATACTTAGGAGTTTCTAAGGATGGATATAGGAAATGGTCAGTTAAAATAGTTATTAAATTTAAACTAATAATCCTAAGACGAGAAATCGTTGATTGTCCTATAAACTTAGTCTCTCCTGAGCAGGTGAGTCATAAAGTAAATGTTCTTCAACCTTAAAAATAGGGCGTAAATCTTTTTTCTGTTTGGATTCTAGATCATCCAAGCTTGTATCTGAGCATATGTTTGAGTGATTACATGATATACGATTTGTTAATAACTTTCTTGATGTGTAATATGTCTGGTTATTCATTGAGTCATGGTTTCGCTCACACTTCCACAGTCTTTTCAGGTTTACGTTTCGACCTTGGTTAGTTACCTCCAAGAATATAGCTGCGATAAGGCTTTAAAAGCTGGAAGCCTATAGCTCTATTTGGGATTAATGTTTTATTTTCCTAGAATATATTAGCTAGTATTATCTTATCAGTTATGTATGTAGAGAATTACAAAAAGACTATATGGTTTGTAATAATCTATGATACTTTATGATAAAAAAAGCAGTTATTTACTAATTTATTTCTTACATGTATTTATCATTTCTTATCGAAGCAACTGAAAGATCCTGTTATTTTAAAAAATATGTCACTCTCCAAAGATAATCTAGTGATAGTATTTAGGTGTGACTTGTCTACTTCTACTAGGGTACCCTCGGGGCGTGACAAATTGGACTATCCTGCTAATTTATAGACTTTTATGGTTCCTAAAGCTAGACTTAGAAGATTATATGAAGCTTTGAAATCTTCTCTTATAAATTTCGGTTTTTATTATAAGTTTTGTTGATATTTTTTAGACTTTTAGTTATAATGGCTTTGGTTTATGCCATTAAGATGTATATTTTAAAAGAGTTTGATTTTATGAGATAACTTAAATATGTATCCTTTTTTGTGAGTATTGGAATTTATTATAATTGTTTATACTTTTGGATTAGATTGATAGCCTTGGCGTGTTCTTATAAATAGAAAAACACATGGCGGGTTGTAATATCATTATTTTGGGGCATTACAGATCTAGTACAACTATCTACAAGTACAAGTAAGGAAACAAAATTAGGAGGAAAAACTCACTCATCCATATTGCAATCTTTTTAGTTATAGTCCTCTTTAGGAAGGGAAATCTTGTATTCTTCATCACCTAAACAAAAGAAATACCTGGGATGAGTATTTCATAGAAATTCTACTTAACTTTCTAATTTTATTTATTTATTTTCGTCGAAATTCGGATTATGTGAAATCCCAACTTAAAATGATGATAACTTGCTCATTTTATCTTGAAATTTCGCATATAAAATATCGTTTTCTACTTACTCGAAAAGATTTATCTATTTTTAAGGTTATTTTTAACATTTGAAGTCATTTAGGTTGGGAAATGGGTCGACACAGCTCTAACACGAAAATTGCAGCCTCAATTTGTAATTTTTCTCAATTTTATTTCATCCAAAATTCTATAACAAACACATAAATATTTATATAGTTGGAAAATCCTTTTAATATATACATAGACTCATATTAGATGCATGATTGTAGTGATATTGTCTTAGAAATAAAATTTGTAAATAACTTTTATGAAAAATAGAGTTTTATTGAAGTGTCATTCTTTGACTTGTGATTTAAAACGCTATTTTGTAAATATATGATTTGATTAACAAGAAAAATCATAATTCAATATATGTATTTTCTAAAGGTCTTATATTTATTCACAAATTCTTGTTTAACAATTTGTTCATATAACATGGTTTTGTGATAACAACCCAAGTGTAGTTTCTTTATAAGAATTTTGTAAGTTTTATTCTTTCCAGAAAATTCTAATTCTTAGATTTGTAAACATGAAACTCAATTAAAGAAATTCATGTTTCCATATTTTGTTTGAGTTCATGAATTTTTTTTTTAGCTAAACTTCTTTTAACTAATTATTTTTCCGAAATATGAATCTTTATGTGGTTGTGAGGAAAAATCATCCGAAATTGTATAAAAACGTTTTAAATTTTGGCTTATGAGACAATTAAAGGAATATCTTGTTTTAGATTCTTATTCTCATAATAACTCATTTCTAAATTCAAAATTTTTTAATACATGGACCTTTGTTGGAAAAATCCTATTATTTGTATTTCCTTGATTTCATAAAAGAAAATGGATTTTTACTTTGTAAAACTTAGTTCCTTAAGTTATGCATCGATTTATTCCCAAGTGGTTTTTTTTTTTTAACTAGTGAGTTGATTTTAAACTTGACTCAGGAAATTTGTTTAGTTCTTAATGTTTGCTAAAATGTTGATGGTAATCATATAAATAAGTTTTTAAGAAAAATTTATATAACAAAGAATTATCAACTTTAAGATTTTAAATAATAATTTTATTTTGATAGTTTAAAAAGATGGTAAAGAATTACTTAATTAAACTAGGAAAAACTCTTGCATAATAACAACAGTAAATCTATGATAAACTTGTCTATAAATTTTGAACAAGCATTTGTTGGAACAAAAGTCTAAATTTTAATAGAACTTTTTCTAAGTGATAAAATTACATTTTTGTAGTAAGCTTAACTATTTTCTTTATCAAAGAAAGAACTTCTCTTATTTCTATTAAGACAACAATAACATGGTCATGTGCAAACATAAGTTTATAATAAAATAACATGGCAAAAGAAAAAGTTAATATGAAATGTGGAAGATAATGAAATAAGCACATAATAAAAGTCAAGTATTGGGAAGTCTTAGCTTGTATCAAGACTTCCCGAACTTAGACATGGGCAAGCCCTTTAAGAAAATAAATAAGAAAATCATGAAAGTCTTAGATTTATTTCAAAGATCCACAAGCTTAGATTATGGATAAGTCCAAAAAAAAAAAGAAGAAAATTTGTTTTGTTTTGATGAGGACAAGTCTAAAACTAGAAAGACTAGTCTTAATATAATAGCATAAAATAAAAATAAATTGGAAGAAATAAATAAATAAATTGCATAAGCATAAATAAAGGTTATGCTAGTGAGCTTATAAGCTCTAAGAATATATTTATACATAGCTATATTTAGTAATATATAGAAGTTAGATTAGAGTAATAATAACAATATAACAACAATAAAATAACATAATAACTTAATGAAATTTGTGCATGAACAAGAACAAGACATGAGCATTTATTACTTCTTTACTACCCATTGGTTCAAGAAACATACACTATGGTCATGTTAAGTTATATGACATGAAAAATATATATATGAGAGGTTTTATCTAAGGTAATGTATTTTGTTAAAGAAGAAATGAGGTGGTTACAGTATTATGTAGGTATTGGTTTTGTGGAGAGAAGAGAGGGTTTGGAAAAGAAATTTGGAGAGAAAAATTTATGACGTGAATTTGCTAGAGTTTTGGTAGGAAAAATGAGAAGTGGATGGGAATGGGGTATTTATAGATAATGTGGTGGAATTTTATATGATTAAAATAAGTGAAAAGAAAAAATATCTAGAGAGGGAAGAGGTGGTGTCGGTTTTGGCATTGGAGGAGATAGAGGAGAAATTTATTTTTTTGTTGTTTTGTAATGAAAATTAATATATAAGATATGTAATATGTGTGGGTATGAATCCGGATGCAACGATCACGTGCGTGTCGCATGACTTTCGAAAATGTGTGGGTATGAATCCAGATGCAACGATCACGTGCGTGTCGCGTGACTATCGCGCTACGCGTGACCTAGGGAAAAAACACGTGATAATGATGATCAGAGAGAATCGCGTGGGAGGAGGAGTAGGCAATCTCAATAGGCTCTAACACACATGTGACAGTGTAAGGGAGCTAAATAGCATCAACTCACTAAGTACTATGGATTCGTGTATGTTCTTGTGTAAATTAAGTGTTTGATTCACCATGGGAAATCCGGCAGCACGACGAGGTTCGTCCAAGATTTCACCACCACCCCAAATGAGGGTAAAGACTAAGGTATTTATAGAGAATCTAGCTGTCGATGTCGTCCGTCAGATGAGACAGACGGACGACGGCTAGGATGAGTCCCTCTCATTATGGATTTGGATGTGGGCCCTTATGGACCAGGCCCATAAGGCATTCATTGTATGTGTGTGTGAGCCAATTTGAGAAAGGTTGGAATTGGGCAGGCCAATTCTAACGGACCCTACTCCAAGCTTCCATGCCAAAACTCCCATGATCATCCTAATTGAATTGGGCCTAACTCTTTAAGCCACTGTCACATTAGCCTAAAGAGTTAAATCCAATAAGAATTAGGCTCAATGGCCTTTGTAATCAAATTTGTTCATCTACATTTTGCCCACTAACCAAAGTCTTTCGAGCCATGTCAAAAGGATTTGGGCATTAATCAAGCCCTTTCAAATGACAGAAGTCTCATCCAGCGCATGTGTGCTAGCTGCACTGCTGTTGGTGTGTTAATTTCTTAATGGTTTGCAATGTAGGAATCTGGTGCTACATTGTCAAATAATCTCTTCTTTAAGAAGAAAGCCTGAGATACTCGACGAGCTGCTGCCTGTAATAAAGGCTCTTTGTCGTTTTCGAACCAACTTTCCAGTCCAAAAGAGATCAATCTTAGAATGAGTTCCTTGTGTGGGGCTGTCACAAATAATGATAAGATTAGGGCACAGACCCATCCACTAGTAGGATTCCTTCAACAAGTGTTAATAAAGATCTCACTAGGAGATTAACCCTTTTGTGCCCTTGACTACAGCATCCCCTTTTCATCCACAACATGTGCATATGTAAGAGGCTCACATTGGATTGAGCAAATGAGATAAGCGATGGACACCCCTTCTCAACCATGATTGGTAAGTAGCTCTCAAAGCACTTTGCAAAGAAGCTCCACATAAGAACAGCTTATGCTGAGGAACGACCCAGTAGAATGACCAGGGAATGGGATCTGAGAATCATCCATTTGTTGATCCTTCATCCATTTCTGTAAGAAAGCTGCAACCTTCAAAACTCAAGGATAACAGACGGTACAAAGACTTGGCAAGAGTTGTCTTGCCAGTCCCATATCTACCTTGAATTGCAATGCTCTGAACATCATTAACCTCAAGATTTAACAAGCTCAAGATGCTTTCTACATGTTCATCAATTCCTACCAAGTGGTTGTCCATGCTCTGATTCAACTGTAGCTTGTCCAAAACCATTTGACAAACTGAGTTTATTAGGTTGTGGAATTCTTGTTTCGTGAAGGTCTCCGGAAGTGACCATGTACTGCAGCTTTCATAGAGTAAAGCTTGAAGCCTATCATCAAAGGAAGGTTTAAATGCATAGAAAATGGGTAAAATATGGTTGGTGGAGGAGCTTCTTCTGCATTCGACCATATAAGCCAACATTTGCATACACCAACCAACCTTGCCAATTCACGAGCAGAAGGAATGTAATATTGCTGGCACCAAACACAGGTTGCAATCACAGGAAATAAAAATTATGAAGACTTGCCATGCAACCTGAGACATCACTGCTATGATACCAAGAAGTTGGATCATAGCGAAGGCAAATGCTGCAATTTGGTATTGCATGTTTGTATCCACAGTGCTCTGATCTGTAGAAGCTCTATTCAATATTCGTGGCATAAAAAAAAAAGACATGGGAGCACGGAATTTTGCAGAAACAATCTTAGGATCAACCACTATTAGAAGCTTTGATTAGCAATCAAGATTTAGGGAAACAAATATGAAACTATCTAATGGGTATTCTCGGCCTAAATTCCATATTGCTAGAGCAATGCAAATTTGGCTTTTCTTTGTTCTTTTTAGTCTCCATGCCCGAGGGATTCTTTGATCCAGCAATTGCGGGCTTAGCTGTAGCATATGGACTAAATCTAAACATGGCAAGCACGGGTCATATGGACTCTTTGCCAAATGGAGAACAAGATTATATCAGTTGAAAGGATTCTGCAGTACTTATATTCAAGTGAGCCTCTCTTTTCATTGAGAAAACCGATCGGTTAATTCTTGGCCATTAAAGGGAGAGATTGATATCCAAAATCTGCAGGTTCGATAGCACCCACATGCCACTTGTTTTGCGAGGGATTACTTGCACATTTCCTGGTGGTATGAAAACCGGAATCGAGGGAGAACAGGGAGTGGCAAATCCTCTTTATACAAATTGCTCTTCCGAATTGTGGAACAGCTGCTGGCCAGCTTATGTGATTGGCATAATTTCTTTTTTTTTTTTTATTCTATCTTCATCTCCTTATGCTGACAGATATGGATTTCTTTTTTTTTTTTTTATTCTCCTTTTCAATTCGTTGGGGACCTTTTTTTTTAATATCATAAGGACATGTGTCATATTTTGATGGCTTCTAGTACAGATATTTGTTTTATTCATGTGTTACAAGGGACAAAAAGGACAAGATCTGATTTGTTGCAGGAGATGACAAGGACGAGGCTTGATTTTTCTCATCCGATTTGCGGCAAGAACCATGTCTACCCCGACCTCCCCATTTTGTCCCATTTGCACCAGCAGAAATTATTCTCAATTTTCTCTGCCCTCTCTTTTGCTCTCGTACTCCTTCTCCTTCATCTTGATGCATTCTAGCTTCTTCCTATTCTTCACTACCCCAGCAATCATGGCGTTCCAAGAAACCACATTCTCACACAAAGCATCAATCAATGCAAAGGATTATCATCGACGGCATAAAGTGTGTGAAATGCATTCGAAAGCTAGCAGAGCACTTGTGGCTGGCATCATGCAGCGGTTTTGCCAGCAGTGCAGTAGGTTTCATGCACTTCAAGAGTTTGATGAAGGGAAAAGAAGTTGTCGGAGACGTCTTGCTAGACATAATAAACGGAGAAGGAAGACCAACCCTGATGCTGCCACTAACACAAACACAAAGGGCAGTGCTTTTATGCTCTTTTCTCCCATATATATATATATATATATTTCTAATTTCTGCCTATACACTAGCACAAGGACATCATGCACCAGCACAAGGACATGGTACAATTTGATACCATGGACAGATATCATAATTTGATTGGTCTTCGATACAAACGAACGGCCCCATTCTCTTCAAAATATTCCCAGCTTCGCGTTTTTGCAGCTTTAATATTTTTCTTCTTCTTTTTTTTTTAATCCACAGCCTTATGGTAAATGGTGAACCGTTTTATGTTAATGGTTGGAATTCTTATTGGTTAATGGGTCAAGCTGTGGAGGAATATAGTAGACCTCGGGTTCGGGCAATGCTTCGAGCCGGTGCCAGGATGGGTCTCACCGTGTGCCACATTTGGGCTTTTGATGATGGTGATTACAATGCCCTCCAGGTTATACCTGGTCAATTTGATGAAAGGGTTTTCGAGGCTCTGGATCTCGTGATAGCAGAAGCAGGACAGCAAGGAGTCCGACTACTTCTCAGTTTAGTTAATAACTTGAATCCATATGGTGGAAAGACTCAATATGTTAAGTGGGCATGGGAAGAAGGTGTTGGTTTGAGTGCCTCAAATGATTCCTTCTTCTATGATCCTTCCATTCAAAAGCATTTCAAAAACTATGTCGAGACTGTGCTGACAAGAAGAAACACCATCACAAGGATGATGTTCTATACTTGACTGGTCTAACGGCGAGTGTGAAAAATAGATGCAACATCCACACGTTGTAAATTAAACTCAGCACATGGATTGATTATTCCATGAGCCAGCCCAATCCGTGCAGAAAGGTGCAGCCTAGTGTAGCTCCCTATTTCTCCTCCAGCAACAACTAGGTGACTTCCATTCATATACTTGATTGCTTTTCTTTAAGCTGCATCAGGGTCCTTCACATTCATATCCACTCTTCAACATGATAACAATAGCAGATTTTTACCATGTCCTTACTGCTGTAGTTCCTCTCTATGTTGCCATGATCCTAGCTTATGGTTCAGTGAAATGGTGGAAAATATTCACTCCTGATCAATGCTCTGGCATTAACCGTTTCGTTGCTCTCTTCACTGTACCTCTTCTATCTTTCCACTTCATTTCATCCAACAATCCATATGCAATGAATTATAGATTCATAGCTACAGATATACTTCAAAAAAAATCATAGTCTTGATAGTTTTGGTTAATGGGGGCCAGTGAATGTTTGCCTTTCACTTACCTCAAGCAGCCGTCGGAAATTCTTACTTATGACCTTGCGTTTTGCATCACGGCTATTTGCAGCCATGTTGGGCACTTCCAGCAGCATGGCACATATCAAGTGGACTGCTTCCAAAGGCTCTCTTGAATGGTCCATCACTTTGTTTTCACTCTCTACTTTGCCTAATACTTTAGTAATGGGGATTCCCCTGTTAAAGGGTATGTATGGAGGGTCTTCGGGGAGTTTAATGGTGCAAATAGTTGTGCTTCAATGCATAATATGGTATACTTTAATGCTTTTCTTGTTTGAGTATAGAGGAGCTAGGATGTTGATTGGTGAGGTTTCCCGAAAATGGCGGTTCGATTGTTTCATTTAAGGTGACTCTGATGTCATTTCCTTGGATGGAAAAGAGCCTTTAGAAACTGATACTGAGGTTGGCCAAGATGGTAGGCTTCATGTTGTTGTTAGGAAATCAACAAGTTCACGGTCTGAGTATTCTCCGTCTATCATTTGGCCCTAATATGGGGTTTCCAATCACTCCTAGGCCCTCAAATCTATCCAATGTGGAGATTTACTCCCAAAAGTGAATGGAGTGTACCCTGCCCCACAGAATTCTGTGGGTTTGAGCCCTGGCATGCTAAAGATCAATTCCTCAGCTTCCTTAATGCGTCAGCTCGTGCAAAAGACTAACCATGCAGGCATAGTGATCTTCTCCAGGAGATATTCCATAATCTCGAGACATGGAGTTGAAACACTTCCATCCTTCCTCAATAAACCCTCCTTGGCTGCATGCATAGAGCACGCCGATGAATGTGATGTAGTTTGGCTCTACTGCTTCCTTCTTCATCTCATCAAAAGCTTTCAAAGCAACCATAGCTTATCCGTTTTGTGCACATCCCATAATTAATGTAGTCCATGAAATGACAGTGCGATCTTTTATGGATCGAAAGACCCTCCATGCACCATCCATGCATCCGCACTTGAATTGGATAAAGAAGTGCCATCAACGTACGTTCTATTAGCCAACGCATTTGCTGGATTGAGTGACTGGAGCAATGTGGAAATGTTGAGAGCGACAATGGAGACTAGGGATGTCAAGAAGAGGCCTGGATCTAGCTGGATTGGTTAAGATTTAAGTGTCATGGTTTCTTTTGTACATGGCATGTTGCCTTAGAAAAGATTTTCATAATCTATTGAGACTTTCATAAGAAGCTTAGGCATTGATAGGAGTCATTATACCAGGAAAACAGAAAACGCAAAAAAAAAAGTAAATGGTACAGATGGAAACAGGGAACTTCACATGTTTGTTTGGAATTCTAGTCCTTCACCAGTATCACCAGGAGCAATACACGTCTTCAGAGGGGGTGGAGATAATGAGAATGAGCTTGATGGGGTTGCTCAACACAAAGATTATGACAACTACAGCCAAGATGAATTTAGTTTTGGAAACACACATGCTGTTGACCAGGAAGGGCCAACTGCTTCCAAATTGCATTCAAGCTCCACAAAAGTACTTAATCCTAAGGCTGCTACAAACGTTGAGTTGAAACCGATGTCTATGCCACCAGCTAGTGTGATGACCAGACTCATCCTGATAATGGTGTGGAGAGAACTAATCAGGAATCCCAACACTTATTCAAGCCTCTTTGGCTTAACCTGGTCTTTGATATCATTCAAATGGAATGTAGTTATGCCTGCAATAGTTGCTCATTCCATTTCTATACTATCTGATGCAGGTCTTGGGATGGCCATGTTCAGTCTTGGCCTGTTTATGGCATTGCAACCAAAGATCATTGCTTACAGAAACTCAGTGGCTGCCTTTACCATGGCAGTGCGGTTTGTTACGGGTCCTACTGTCATGGCAGCTGCTTCAGTTGCCGTTGGATTAAGAGGAGTTCTGTTGCACATTGCAGTTGTGCAGGCTGCTCTTCCACAAGGAGTTCTCCCATTTGTTTTTGCCAAGGAATACAATGTTCATCCTGACATACTTAGCACCGGGGTCATATTCGGAATGCTAATAGCTCTACCAATTACATTGGTTTGCTACATCTTGTTGGGACTGGGAAGTTGAAGGAAGAAAGGGACTATGGTGACAATATGTGTTGTATTTGCTTTGCAGTTGAGGCAGATGCACGATTTGTGCCTTGCTCTCATAGGTCATGCTATGGTTGCATAACCAGAAATCTTCTGAATTGTCAGAGGTGCTTCCTTTTTTTTTTTTTTTTTTTTGCAACGTGAGATTGATTATTTTGGAGAATTTGCGGCATAACATGATTTCCTCCATTTGCTTGTCTCCCTGGTGTTTCTTTTCTGTACATTGAGCTAGGTTGGTGACAGTAAAGACTCAGCACCCAGGCTCATGCTCCTGATGTATTTCATGACATCTCAAAGATAATAGGAACTAGTAGCTAATAAGATGATTGAGTCTTCTCAAGACTTTTCTCAAATGCAAGTTGAGCCAGATAACCAATGAGGAAAGGAGCTACCGCAACTAAGGGAGGAAACCCAACAACTGGCCCAGCTATATAAACAGCAAACAGTGGAATAACGACCTCAAATCCCATTGTGAAGAATACAGAACTCAGGTATCCTCTGAGCCCTGTGATGAGACTCCATCTCTTTGCACTATATTGAAGATAAGGTCTTTGGACATGATTTGTCACAAACAGGAAGGTCGCCAAGCCAACATAAAACACCACCTCAAAAGACAATGATGTCACCATCTAAGAGTCTCATTCTTGAAGAAATCCTCAATTCTATTCTCAATAAAGATCTATGGAAGGATCAGCGATGAAATCAAAACAATCGGGGCAAAATTTTTACATGTGTGTATTTTTTTATTATGTACGTCTTCATGATAATAAAATTCTGCATGAGTGAAACCTTCATTGTTTGTAAAACTAACTCATCTCATTTACTTGCAATGCAGGTCCTAAGATTGAAGTGTTGAATCTTCACCATGTATCTTCTTGACTTCGTTTTTGTAAGTATGATATTAATGTCATCAACTGTTAATGATTCTTGAACATGTGCCAAAAGAATACTCAACTTCAAACATTCTTGTCTATCATGTATTCTATCCATTCACCAAATGACTATGTTGTTTCATGATATTTAAGACAAAGCTCTTTGTTGTCCGTGTTTCGACCGCATAAATGGCAATCTTGAGACCATGCACTGTACGATGACACTCTTAGCCGTCCGTGTCCCAAACTTTACGTGACAATCTTGGAACCGCACATTATGTCTGTGTTCCATTCTTCACTTGATGATTTTGGCACCGCACCGCTATGAGAGAGGCTCTCCTCAGTTGTCTGTGTCTCACTCGCCCATGCGATGATCTTGGAACCGCACCACTATAAGAGGGGACTCTTTCTCATCTTGTGCGCCTAGTCGTTTGGTGAACGAATGCAATACTTTGGTAGCTAATACACTTGTTGTGTATGTCTCATGCTGTTAATTTGAGTTCACAGATAGTACATATTGTCCTCTAAATCAAAGTTTTGCATAAACAACTTGATCTACTATTTTCATTGTACCAAGACTCTTTCTCATTTTTTTTTTATTTTAGTATCAAGCTTGCTTTCTTCACCATCTTGTAGATGAATGATATCATAATAAGTAAATACTCCAAAGTAGACGACCATCTGATATGTATCATTGACTTTGCCAGAAAAATAGAGATAGGAGACAAGTTGTTGATGACTCGTGTCGTGTTTCAGAAAATGGCACTCAGGGACCTTCACTTCAATAATATGAATAATGAATGATGGTTTCATTCCAAATATGAATCATCATATATAATGAATCCTATACCAAAGCTTCTTGAGACTTTGTAACATATCATTGCCCCACTTGCTTTGTATAAATCTAGCACCTATGCTTGTCACAGCTCATAGTGCATGCAATACTTTTTTTTTTTACTCAAGTTTGTATGTCGTTTCCTATGCTCCTTTGAACTTGCTTGGGCCAACATTGCAATATCTTGAAGGAACACTTTGACTTTGTTTGAAGACAAGCATTATTTTCATGGAAGCTAGTGTCACATGCACGTACATGTTTTGAGCATATTGCACAAATGAACTTCATGCATCGTTGCATAAGTGAGGATCACGTTCAAACAAACATTTTGCACTTCAAACATCACAAATGTGCATTGCACATTATTGATTTGTGATAGGCATCTACTCGTGTCTTTCTTTGCTGTAATCTTCTTGGTCATGTAATATTGTCTCCCTTCTTCCTTTCAATATGAGTTGTATCGAATATGTGAAACTGACTTAGACAATAAAATCAACTCATCATCTCTATATCCATTTATATTCTTGATACTCATTTTCTCCTTGGTGATATATCTAGTCATGATACGCTTTGGACTAGTAGCTCTCATATGATTGCAACACATAAAAAGACGTAGTAGTAGGATCACTTCAATCCCTTTGACACTTGTAGAGTCATTATAGGCATCATCGACAAAGAGCATGTCTAGATAACAAGGATTGTCATTGAAACACAACACTTAGTTTTAAAACATGCTCTTTTTTTTTTTTTGTGATGATACGCGCTTAGGAGCAAAGCTTCAACTAAGCAGCAATATTCTCTAATATAAAAGATGAGTGGAATTATCATGTGCATTGAAGTGGCACTGCCACTTCCTCACAATGATGTTTAGACAATCCATTTAAGGAACATGAACATTCACGCTTATGCAGCGATAGTTGCATTCATTATCAATCGCGCTCATGCAGCGACGGTAGCACTTGTTATCAATCGCGCTCATGCAGCGGTAGTGACATTTGTTATCAATCGCGCTCATGCTGCGATAGTGACATTTGTTATCAATCGCTCATGCTGCGATAGTGACATTTGTTATCAATCGCGCTCATGCTGCGATAACATTTGTTATCGACAACTTTTTATTAGTCAAGGGGTATTTCCCACTACTCAATTATATAGTACTTGTGTAGAATACCATATGCCAAGGATTACTTGGCTCAATAGGGGTTGTCAAGGGGATTATCTCCACTACTTGACAACTAGAAATACCAAGAAGAAAGCGGTGATGAGCTATCAACATCGTGCGCCTGGGAGCTAAGCTCTGACCCGTCAGCAACGATGTCTAAATCAAATGTTATATTTGTTATTGTTTTTCTTTCATTACTAAAGGGTAATCTTACTCAATTTGATGTCGATCCCTTTTTTTTTTAAACTAGCCTTGCGCGCTAAGAAGATTAATTTCTTACTTTGCAGCGACAATAGCGATGAAAAGGAGAATAAGTGATCATGCCATCATATTTTCACGAACAATACTGACTGATTGAGTAATACAGTCCATTCATTAGGTAAAAGCATCTAATGCTTTGTTTACACAGAAACAAAAGGGAAATGAGTGAGATATGATAATAACACTCTTGTCATAAACAGCTCTTTCTTCAATCATGCACTGCTTTACATTTCCATCCTATCATAAGCCTTCTTGTGTTTCTTTACACCTCCACGACAACCACGCTTCTTTCTCTTTTTAAATTCTTGAGTCTTAATTTCTTCTCTGTGGGTAGTGATTCCGCATTGGATTCCACTAAAGTCATATCTGCTTCATTTTCTTGTTCATGTTCATAGAAAAAGGTAGCTTCAGCAAAGTGGAGTTCATTACGATTGAATGGATTCTTTGTCGCATGGATTAGGATATCACTTCCACTCCAATGACCTTTCATGCACTGATGTTGTGTTGAGGGTATCATGTTGTACTCGTGCAGCCATGTCCTTCCTATGAGAAGGTGATAGGACACCGGTGCATCAATTACATGAAATGTAGCAAGGCTATGAATGGGCCCAACTTTAAAACTTGCTTTGACATAACCCATTGTCATTGTAGAAGATTCGATAAAACTATTCACTGCGATGGGATGCTTCATCAAGTATCGGATATCTATTCTTGCAGCTTTGAAAGTAGACATGGGCATGATATTGAGTGAGGATCCATTATCGATAAATGTCCTCTTGATGGGGTAACCATTGAGTATACTCTCTACATACAAAGGACGATTGTGATTGAAGTTCTTCAAGTGTGCATCAGTTCTAGTAAATGTAATTGCATAATCCCTTGTAGAGACCACTCCTTTCTTAGGTTGAACTATGTCGCATCCACTATAATGACCTTGCGCAATTTGGTTAAGTACAGTTGTGCAAATCGTGCATGATCATCAAATCCAAGGAGATCAAAGAAATTCTTAAAATTTGAAGTCTTTAGTAAAGTAAAGATGACATTATCATCCCCATGAGTTTCAATTTTGAGTGTATTGTCATTTTCTTCATGTCCCCCAACTAGCTGTGTGTTCTGTTGACTCCATTGTAGTAGGATCATGGGTAATGGCATTCACAGCACCACGTTGATTGCCATGAGCTGGAAGTGGGTTATTCCTGACATCATTATTCTCGATGATAAGTTCACCATTCTCAACTCTTTATTAAAGATCTCTTCAAAGTAAAACAATCCTTAGTAGGATGCCCCACAATCCTGTGAAACCTACAAAACTTGGGGTCATTCTTCTCCTCTTGAGTTGGTAATCGATCTACCCTCGGGAGCTTAAGATTTCCATCTCTCAACCATTGATCGAGCATAGCATGCACTTTTCCCATTGAACAAGGATATGTTGGCACTTCCTTTGTTCTCTCACGTCCAGACTTTTCAACTCTTCGTTTCTTCTCATCTTTGGGATCTTCACTTTGAGTTGCATTCACAGGGTCCTCTTTTGTTAAAATTCACGCTTCCTCCTCTCTGTCGCGCGACAGAATTGTTAGTCCTTCGCGCTTTTCAACCAGAGTGGAGAATGAAGCTAAAGAAAGATTTTCTAGATGCACCGCGTACTCAGTAAACATGCCTTGGATACAAATTTTCACCAGCTCTCTTTCATCACATATGTCTTGGATGTCTAGTGAACGCTCTCTGAAGCGCTCATATAATCCATCAAGTCTTCCTTGGGCTTTTGACGGATTCGTCCCATATCAGTCAAGGTCACTCGTTCTTGTGTGGAGAAGAATTTCTTAGAACATTTTGCACATGGTTGCCCATGAATCTACAGATCCAGGGGGAAGATTGACGTACCAAGTGTACGCTTTCTCTGTGAGGGACTTAGAAAATTCTTTCAACTTTAAATCATCATCAAATCCATAAACCTCTAGTGTTTCAATGAATTTCAACAAATGTTCCTTGGCACTTCCCTTTTTACCATTGAATAGCATGAATTTGGACTCACATAGTCCTGAGGGTATGGCTTAGCAGCAATACGTTGATTGTATGGGAGCTTGAGATCCAATACTCCCACATCAGACTTAGCTTGTATTTCCCTTAGGTACATGTCCAGATCTTCCTTCGTGACGAAAGTACCTTTAGGAGTTGAAGTAGTAACTTCAACTGGTGTAGCTGGAGTGGCCGTTTGGAGTAAAGTTGCATTGGGTTGAACAGTAGGTCTACCAATGACAATTGGTGGTGTAGCCTGTGAGGATGAAGATCCTCCAAGTTGAGCATGTAATGCAGGCTGGGAAGTTGATGGTGTTCCAAGTTGAATTCCACTATTCATTACCTGAGGTGCAAGCGGTTGCGTGATTATAGGCTCTAATGGAGGGATTTGCTCTCCAACTCTGGTAGGATCTTGTTCAGGAATAGAAGTAGGATTAGCAGGTGGAGCAACTTGAGGTGCATGAGAAGCGCGTTGTTGCGCAACAACAACAGGGGTCGACGAAGTCGCACCTTGTTGTGTGGCAGCAATAGCAGCTATTCCAGGAAGGTACTGAGCAAATATTGTCATGAATTGTTGGAATTGTTTTGCAGACTCTTGCATTGATTGATTGACTTGTTTGGTATTTTCTTGCACAACACGCAAGATCGCAGCATTGTCGATTTGAGCACCAGTAGGTTGGTTCACATCCTCAAGTGCTGGCATGTCATGTTCAGCGGCCTCGAGATTAACATTAGTTTCTTGAGTTGTACTTTCAGTAGGATCGATAGGTCCCTTTCTTGGAGGTGCCATCACACAAGTGTTGATTTCCCTGTCCCCAGTGGAGTAGCCAAAAATGTGTGGGTATGAATCCGGATGCAACGATCACGTGCGTGTCGCGTGACTATCGCAAAAATGTGTGGGTATGAATCCGGATGCAACGATCACGTGCGTGTCGCGTGACTATCGCGCTACGCGTGACCTAGGGAAACAACACGTGATAAGATGATCAAGAGAGAATCGTGTAGGGAGGAGGAGTAGGCAATCTCAATAGGCTCTAACACACGTGTGACAGGTAAGGGAGCTAAATAGCATCAACCTCACTAAGTACTATGGATTCGTGTATGTTCTTGAGTAAATTAAGTGTTTGATTCACCAAGATGGAAATCCGGCTGCACGACGGCGTTCGTCCAAGATTTCACCACCACCCCCAAATGAGGTAAGGACTAAGGTATTTATAGAGAATCTAGCTGTCGATGTCGTCCGTCAGATGAGACAGACGACCGACGGCTAGGATGAGTCCCTCTCATTATGGATATAGATGTGGGCTCCCTTATGGACCCAGGCCCATAAGGCATTCATTGTAATGTGTGTGTGAGCCAATTTGAGAAAGGTTGGAATTGGGCAGGCCAATTCCAACGGACCCTACTCCAAGCCTTCCATGCCAAAACTCCCATGATCATCCCAATTGAATTGGGCCTAACTCTTTAAGCCCTGTCACATTAGCCCAAAGAGTTAAATCCAAATAAGAATTAGGCTCAAGGCCTTTGTAATCAAATTTGTACATCTACAAAATATATAAAGTAGTATTAGAAATGTCAATTGTAAGAAAGTAGATGTATAGGTAGTAAGAGTAGGAAGTAAGGAAAAGTAGAAATAGATGAATAGTAATAAATAGTAGAAACAGTATAATGAATAGTAGACTAAATAAATAAAACACTGATAGTAATAAAAATATGTGTAAATGGGCTATATCAGATATTTTTAGATTTTGAAAAATTCTAAAACTGATATTTTTGGAATCGTCATATTATTAAGAGTCTAACGGTGTTATTGGAATATTTTTATTGTTTAGTGCACCGGGACACCGTTTTCGAAATCTATTCTCATTTGGGTTCAAAACGAAATAAATTTCAACGAATATGATATTTTTAAGCTTCACTAAATTATTACGGACTATAGCCTATGATTAACTTACTTTTTTTTGTTTAAGGGTTTAGAGCGTGGGATTGCTAGATCTGAATTCACTAGAGTTTGTTATTATTATGGGTTGACTTTAGGGTTCCGGTTTGACTTTTGGCTTTTTGATTATTCGTAAGATCTTAAAATTTTTGGGTTTTTAACCTTATTATTTTTTTGGTTCAAAGTTTATGTTTTATTTTATTTTTTGTGATTTATTTAATATTTTTTAGTTATCGGGATTGTTTAATCGAGTCTAGGATTATGGGTTGACTCTATTTGACTTTTGGTGGTAATCGAAATTTTTTATTCTCAAATTCACCGAAGGGTTTAAGGTTTTAGTATTTTGTCGTCGAGTGTTATTTAGATATATTATCTTGATTTGTGTGTTAGGGATCGAATAGATGATTTGGTTGGCATACGAATGTTGAATCAAATAATTGTTAGATTTTCCTTCTTGTTTTGAAGGTTCTCTTTTTCTCAAGGTCAAGATTTTTGTATTTGATCTTATTTAGAATTCGGTTTTAGCTTGGATTGGTTTTCAGGATATTAGTTTTGGTATTTAACATTAGGATTATTTTATAAGAATTTGAAAAAATTCAGTAGTTTACATTTATCTTTATCTCTTGCAAAAAAATGTTGTTGTTTTGTTCTAACACATGTTTTTTTCATTAAAATTTCTTTGTTGAGCGTATTTAGCAAAGAACAATTACAATATGAGTGATCTCTTAGGAAGTAGTTGTATCAAGTGACAAAAATTATAATGTTGATTTTCTTTTTTTCTTCTATTTATTTTATTTTTTGGCCAATAGCTATAAAGGCTATTGAAAGCAAGAGTGGTTATATCCATCTTTTGATGTTAATATTCATTGCCAATGGTTTCCAATGAATAGTAATTGCATTTTGATAGATTGAGTTCTAGAAATTATAGCCACAACTAACAATCTCTAGTAATTATAATGTTTACAATAACACTTGTGGATTATATCTCATAGTTTAACTGGTGTTTGCCTAAAAAGTTTCTCTTTACCTTTTTCCATTAATAACCTATCCTTGCATAATTAATGATCTTATCAAGTATGGACACATATTGTCATGTTGTGAAGGCTAGTCTTTTTCTTTCTTAAATTGATGTTAGATTTATCTATAAAATGGTCAATTTTTTGTGTAATTATAATTCATTTTATCCCATATTCATTTATCAACAAAATAAAACATATAATGCTTGATAATATATAAGGCGATTTTTTAATGATTGCTTGGGTACTCACTAAAATACCACATACATAAATAAGTTGTTTTTAATTTATGAAATATTTCATGGTGATTATTGATATTTATATGATATTTTTTTTATTGAAAATGTAAAAGTATGGTAAGTAACATAATAAAATATTATGTATAAGTAAAAAAAAAAAAAAATTTCATCAAATGGCTTCTAAATATATATGCATAAACACACACATACACATATATATTTGAGAATTTGCATTTTATGCACATAAGAAATTTTACAATAAGTAACTTAAAAAAAAACCTAATAAATTTAACAAAATCCTAACTAATAAAACACTACTTAAACTTTTTGAGGAGCAAGGCCTCTTTGCCTAGATAGATCCATAATATTTAATATATATTGACCAAATTATTAGTGATTAGCTCTCCTTTTTTTTATCCTAAAGAATTAGATGGACAATTATATCTGATATAGGTATAAGAAAAACAAATAGAATAGAAAAGGATTCTACTGTAGTTATAATATCTCTTTCAATTTTATAGCTAAAACAATATATTTACTAGTATGATATTAGTTTGATAATCTTACATTTGGAATTCCTATTGTGATGGTATCTTACAAAACCTTTGTGTATATATTACTAGCACCGTGTTTTTCAATTTTCAATAACCATATATGATGAAAAAATTGAACATCTCAATTCATTTCATTCTCATATATATATTGAGTCTTCACAACTAACATTGTGTAATTAATTAACATAAAATATGTGTTTAAAAATTAAAAATGGTTGTTTGAAAATTTTTAATTTAACTTATGGCATTTTGAATTTTTTTCATATATGAATTTTTTTTGGCCATTTTCAGATATGAAATTTAAAATGTTGGAAAGAATGGAGAAAGCTTGTATAGGAAAAATTACAAAATTTTTATAAATTTAGAGAAATGTTTTGTTTACTTGTTATAATGCAAAGTCCTAGGCGATAAGGTAAAATAAGTCTCCCTTAACCATTATATTACCGAGTATTATGCATAGTTGTGTTTCTTCAAACATAAAATATCACATATTTCCTCTTATCACATACACAATTCCCAAGGAGTAGGAGGATGGTACCGGCCTCATCTGGCCCTGTAAACTTCGAAAATTTTCCACATTAGTATATAATAGGTTATATAAACTAGATAACAGATTTAGATTCTAATTAAAATCTGAGAATAGATCAATACCTAGAATTTAGTCAGATAAAGGATTTAGAATTCGAATAAAGAACTTTCTTAACCCTAACTGATACCAAAAACGAGATTTCGTATCTTGAATGAATAATTCAAGATATGATTAAAAGAAAATCTAAAATCTAAACCCGAAACTTGATACACAACTATATTTAAATAGAAAAATATAAATATAGAGATTAAAGGATTGTTTTTTATCTCGATAATGATTCAAGATTAGAATAATGAGTAGTAATGAGCTTAGACTCAAACTTGAACCCTAAATTCAAGATTCCTAGTTAAAATTAAACGCTACTAATAAGATTTCATGATAGGTATCAAAATCAAAGATATATATATATATATATATATAGTTTAGCCTCTATATCAAGTACGATATTAAATAAGTAATTATCTACGCTTATAGACAGAAAACGATAACCTAAAAATGAACCGTTAAGATTATAAATACACAACGAAAACATAAACTGTTGTATAACTCGAAATCTGAACCCCAAATAAATAATCGAATCATGATATTGATCTAACTCGAGTTTTCTTAAGCTATCAGAGCCTAAAATAAAAATTGACCTAATGAGCTTAAGAAATTTTAATCGCGGGAGATAAAATTATGCAATTAATTAACTACGTATATATATAACCTAAAATTATATTATTTGATAATCTAAGTATTTTGTATACTCCTATAAACATATTTTTGTACAAAAACTCCCAAATATTAACTAATTTGTACCCATATAACTCGTTAAATTATCTTAAAATTCAATTAAATAATTAACTAATATATATATGTTGTCGGCTGCAATTCGGTGGGGAAATTCGGAGAAAAAGAGAGGAGCCGAAAATCAACAATAATTCACCCAAATTGTCAAACAAATCAACTCCAATGACCAATTATCATTTGGTAACTCAACTCCTCATTAATTGCAATGAAAATAACAGCCAAACGAAGATCAAATGGGAGGAAAAATCGAAGGAATTCGGAGGAGAACAGCCGCAACTTCATTCCTCTTCTTCTATATATATGTGTGTTAAATGCTCATTATGAATAAACAAACAATCCTCATTAATTCCCAAACCCTCCAGAACAAAACTACTCCTCCATAACCACCAAAACAAGCTGGAAACAGAAATCGAACTAAGCAAAACACTCAAGTTCGAATCAAAAGAAAAATAATACCGAAAACCCTTGAAACCAGTTCAAAGGTAAGTTGATGAACTTCAAATGATTTTCTTTCGATTCTAAGCATTAAAACTAACTTTTGATAATCATAGGAACGTGATCAACACAAATACACGCTTCGAATTACATCGGATCGGCTTAAGCGAGGTAAAAATCCGAAACCTTAGTTTTATTTCCATAAGATCGAGATCTAAGTATATATGTTTGTAGACGTGTTAAGAGTTGTTTTATGTCCTTATATAAGAGATATGAACACTTAGGAACGGTTTAATAATGTTTTTAATGTGGAAAATTTAAAGAATATGAATCGGATCAGTAAGGAAGATGATGAACAGTACCAACACTGCTTCAAAGCCGGCAATGTAATGGCTCAACGCCAGCGGCTTACATGGATAAATCGGCGGCGTAGAGATGGCTTACACTGAATAGAAGCTACGTAAAGTTTTTATTCACGTAAAGATGAGTGTAAGCCGGCTACCTGGGGATTTACGTCGACGGTGTAAGGCCGGCGTACGTTGAAAGTCGACAGCTTTCAAAGCCGGTGCACTCAATTTGGAATAACTTACAAAACTAAGTCTACACCGGCACCTGGGTTTGAAAGCCGGCGACTTTGAGCCAACGTACATCCATTTTTCTTCAACGAAAGCAAGTTTTGAAATAAACAGAATATATATATATATATATATATATCATAAACCTACTGAGTATATTATATATACTAATATAGAAATTTATTAAATAGATAAGTAAATACAAATGTTTAAAATACTTTGTTTAGTATCTAATAATTCTTAAAACCCTAGAGTTAAGGAAAAATATTTAGTGTTAATAAAAGTTAGTAAATAGTCAAATATTTGTTCTAAATAAATAAATTAGGTAAGAATGGAAATTGAAATAAGCTAAATTTTCAAATAATGTGATTCTAAAAATAACAAAATAATTACATGGGATAAAATAGGAGAAACACGACGAGACTAAGTAGTAATAAGTAAATATGATTTTCTTTAATAAGTCCGGTATAGAATGACACCAAGTCAGTATTAGTCACTACCAAAATTTGATAAATATCGAATCTAGAACACTAGTCACGTATAGGAATTTAATTATATAATATATTGATGAATACTTTATTCATCTTAATAGGTGACTTTGATACACTAGAAGATCTACCAGCTGACTATTACGACTGAGTCAGTATGAGCAGGTGAGTAATTCAGTCATATTATACTGTTTGTGCTTGTAAGTAGTTGAATATGTAATGCAAAGATAATTAAACGATTGTTTTGTTGAAAGTATGTTGTGGTTTGATTGTATGATTGTTAAGATATCCTTACAAAAGCGATAATGCAATGATTTAATGTTGTGAAGTAGTATAATGATGATTGTGTGTAATGTATGGTCACCGTGAAATTGATTAAGAATTTTTGGCTTAACAAAATAATCTGATCATGCATTGCACAAATTGCATTATTGCATATATATATTGGGGTGACAGCCTGCTACGTATTAATATTTCGGTTCTTTGTTTATGCTTAGTTGTTCTAATGTGTTAGTTCTTCCAAGGTATTCTTTGTTCCGTCGGTTCTACGAAAACTAAGTGACATCGAAGAACGCCGCCCGTAGTATCGCTTTGAAATGATTAATACTTAGGGAGTTTCTAAGGGGAGTGCAAGAGATGGTCAGTTTAATTGATTATATTCAAAGTGATAACCCTAAAACAAGAAATCGTTGATTCTCCTGTGTACTTAGTCTCTCCTGGGCAGGTGGGTCATGGAGTATGGTTCTTCAACCCTTAAAAAGAAGGCATAAATCTTTTTCCTGTTTGGATTCTAGATCATTCAAGCTTGTATCTGTGCATATGGTAGAGTGCTCGCATTGCATATGATTTGCTAATAACTTGTGTGATGTATGATATGTTTGGTTATTCACTGAGCTGTGGTTTCGCTCATACTCCAACAGTCTTTTTAGGTTTACTTTACGACCCTGGTTAGTCACTTCCAGGAGTATGGCTCCGGTAAGAGCTTAGGAGCTGGAAGTCTACGGTTATATTTTGGTTTAATGGTTATGTACTATTAGAATAGAATCTCTAGTTGTGTACTACAGTAAGACTATTTAGTTTGTAATAATTTTGTAATGTTATTCACTAAATTATTTCTTTCATGTATTTATCATTTCTTATCAAGCAACTAAAAGATCCTATTGTTTTAAAAATCTATCATTCTCTGAAAGTAATCTAATGATAGTATTCAAGTGTGACTTGTTTACTACTACTAGGGTACCTTCGGGGCCTGACAGCCCCCATTGTTTGGTCTTAAATTTCAAGTTTATTATCAATATATTTCAAATAGTTGATTAGAACCAAAAATGTGTTGTCCTACCTAGGATCCATCAATCACAAGGACATATGTAATCTACTTTAATACTAGCATGTTTATAAGAGATTTGATCACATAAAACAAGTCAATCTCTTCTATAATGCCAAACCATCTTTTTTTTCACTAATATCTAATGTAAAATGTTTTTTGTTAGATTAATCTAGAATAACAATAAAATCTTCCCACTCATAAACTTTTGAGACTCCGACTATCATATGCAATTCTAATTGCAGTTAGACTCCATGTACTTAGAATGGCCTCAATCTAAAGCTTGTGCAACCATAAAAGTTCTCAGTATTGCACTTTGTGGTCATCTTTTTAATATCTAAATTATAAACTCCCGAAATTTATGATCTCTCCACCTTGCTTTTATAACAATTGGTTAGGATTGGAGTTGGATTTTTAGAGATATACAACAAATAGAGAAAGACACATGAAATTATGTTGCCAATAGAATACGTGTTCAAAACAATGGGTAAGATAATAACCTAGCTACTAATAGTGCAACAGTATTATACATTGATTCTCTCATTATAGCACTCAATACGTATAACAAGTCTTGAATGTTTCTTTCCTTTTTCCTTTTTTAATGCCCTCTCACTTATTCTTTCCAATTTCACAAAAAATATATATGGGTGGAGTTATAGGAAGTCAAACTTCAAAACACATAGTAGATTGATTAGGACACATGCTTAATTTTACTTAAATCCCTCACGCAAGTTAATCACTGGGTGTTGATTGTTATTGGTGATTAATTGGCTAGATGGAAATCCTATCGCCAGACTGTAGCTGCAAAGAGCTCCACTGAAGTCAAATACATCGCTTTATAGACACATGGAGATCATTTGGCTTGAATCTTCACTAATTGATTTTCGTGTGTGTTCATGTCCTCCACGTCGATAAGACGTGTTCTTCCAAGTCAGAAAGTCAAAGCCACATCACTTCGCCATTGATGGATGTTATCATCTAACAAAATTATATGATAAGAAAATAATTGCAATGATATATATACACATGCTTTTCAAGGACAGAAACATCTCCTTCAATCTTTCCATCATTCATATGTTTATCTTTATTTTACAATATTTCTATCCAATAATAGCAATAAATCATAAAGCCATGTAACCCTTTCAAATCATACAATATATTGCTTAATAAAATAGATGGTCACTAAAATTTGATGCCCACAACTTTCACTAATTTCTATATGGCAAGGCCATAATAAAAGTCTGCCTGTCACTCTTTCCGAACATTGCCCTTCCCTCAAGAGACATAAAATATCTATTCAACCTTAAAATTGGATTTTAGGGCTTAAAAAGGCACATCCTGCCCTAGTAACTTCTAGTCAAACAACTTGTATTGAGAATTATCATCAAACTGGCTGAGGCTGGTGCCACTCCCGGATGCCCAAGAACCAATACATCTTCCAGCCAGTGGCGGTGCATCGACCTCAAGGTTCGAACGCTGGTGCTTAACAAGCCGGTTCTCCATGAAATGAATTGAAGTGTTATTATTGTCATATGCATGGACACCGGTGTAGTGGTCACCTAAAATAGGTTGGTTTGAATATTCAGGTGAATAGTTGACTACTGATGTTGAAGAAGAAATAATTGTGTCCGGGTTGTTGTCAAAAGGGAAATTATTAAGCCATGTGTAGTCCATGGTGTCTAACCAATTGGAGAAAGGAGGAGACTTCTGTGGTGGAAGAATATTATTGTTGTTGTTGTAGATAGATATGATAGGGCCTTGTGTATAGTTTTCAGATTGTTCAGGGTCGTTCCAGTGACCAATGGTGGAGAGACATGTGCTGATGATAGGTTTGACTTCTTGTACACACGACAAAGAACCCAGTCGTCTAGCTGAAATATAAACATTATTAAATATTTTTCAATATAAATATATATATAATGTATATAAAATACAAATGGTAATTATTTTAGAAAATATTTATTTCATAATCACACACTTAAAATTTTATTTGGGATTTTCTATGAATCTTTTTTCTTGCTGGCCTGTGTGAAGGGAAAATTGAGTGCCAAATTCAATATTGACAGCTCTAGATATCACCTAGAAAAGCTTTTCAATAATGGGAATTGATCGATCTGTATGTCACGTCCACGCGTGTGCTCTAAAGTAATGAAATAAGTTGATCACCCTTAACTTTGGGAAAAAAATGTTCGAACATTATGGAAAATAAGTCAATGGTGTCCCACATCCCACCTTAAAGATGGCGACTGGTATCTGTCTATATTTTTAATAGATCCTACGTTAGAAAAAATCTTCTATGATTAATAATTGATTGGCATTTGCTTGAGATACTAGGTCGATTGGAAATAGGCGGAAAAAGACTTCACAAAGATTTATCATTGATTGGAAACCCGTGACACTATGCCCTCTGTATAAAATACCAGAAAAAGAGATAATGTGTGTTAATTCTTAGTTTAATAGGATTAGGACTTCAATTGCCTAAGAATCCGGTCCTATTGCTAATAAGAATAAGCTAGATATTTGATTTCACAGGGAACTCCTATCTTTATTATTCTGAATCTTAATAAATTACATCTTACCTCCTTCAATAAAATTATTATTAAAGGGTTCTTTAATTCTTTCTCTTCCCACCACCATCTTCTTCTCTGACTTTGTCTCGTATACCTTTATCTTAGGTCAACGTCCTAAAACAACAACATTTTATTAAGAGTGTGCATGATACGGTTCGGTTTGATTTGCACTCAACCGAACCACATAATTATTTACGATTCGGTTTTTCTTTTAAATTCGAACCTAACCATACAGTTCGAAAGAAAAAAAGGTTTAGTACGGTTCGAACCGTTTTTCATAAAATAAAAAATATATTCTATCAAAAAACTTCAATTACATATTTTTATCACTAATGCAAATATAAATAACGATATTTTAAATTAATAATTTATCAAATAAACATGTAAAACTTATAGCAAGGAAGAGATTCCATCCATTATAAAATTATAATTGTGACTAGTTTTATTTTTTTGAATTATCTTGAACTATAATGGTATACTAGACTTTATCACAATATAAGATATAAAATGTAATTCATTGTATGCTTCTAACTAACATATTACCAATTATATAAATCAGTAAATAACTAAATAATAGAACTATATTAATTAGTAAGACAAATGAAAAAAAAATATGCATAAGTTAGAATACTAGAGGTTAAATTCTAAAATCTATCTTACTTATAGATAACATAATAATTAAAACATATTATGAAAAATCTAATTTTATTCTAATGAATAACACACATCTAAGTCAAAATTTTAAAAAAAAATTAATTTTTTTAAACTTGTGACGTAGATAAATATCATTAATAAAACAATTAAGAGTAAAAATAACATGTTTAATTTTTTTAATATATAAAACTGCTCGGTTTGGTTCATGGTCCCGAACCGAACCGTTTCAAAAAAGAACCAAAATTCGGTTCGGTCCAATTTGGTTTGGTTCACGATTCGGTCAGTTTTTTTTGCACAACCCTACATTTTATAACCTTCTCCATAAATCACAAACAAATTGGATCCTTGATTGAATATTTTTGAATTAGATCTCAGGAGTTGGATTATTTTAAGTCCAAAAACCAAATATGACCTGCACTAAATATACCATAGTATATTTTTAAAAGCACCACCACCATTAAGGAGCTGCTTTAAAATTAGAGTCACTGAAGTCTTAACATTGATATCTATTCCATTCTACAATGCCTTTTAACATCACTACATCAGGAACCAAGCTGCCGAACTTCAGCCAATTATATACATCTTTGTCTTCTACAACCAAACAAAAAAGGGGGGGAAAGAAACAAAAAAAAAAAAAATGAGTAGTCCTCAACCACCTAGTGGCACAGTTTCTGATTTCTACAACTTTTTTCATGAACACGTACAGAAAAGAATGGGCAAGATTCCTATAAAGTAGGATAATAACTAACTAGATTTTGTAAGAAATAACATATACAGATGTATATCACCGGGACACTTGCAAACCTTTTACATAATTAAAAGCATTAAAAAATTTAAATCAATCAAAAAACAATAAATTTAATTAAATACAATAAAATTCGTAATTTATTTATGTGTGAATTACAGTCATCTTGCTGAGATCTTGAAAAGTGCATGAAGACACCAATCATTTCAACAATCATAATTTGCTTTTTGATATCACTTTTTCGTCTAGGGATGAAAAGTGAACCGTCCAAAGATGGCTTTTCCATGCATGCATAATTTAAAACACTTGAGACCAGTGAAAATGAATTTTTTTCAAGTTACAGTACGTATTTTTCAATTATTTTCTTCATACATAAGAAAATTGGTATATATGTGTTTCATATTTAAAAAAAAATTATAATATTATAATCAAATACGTAGATAAATCAACAGTATATGCGATATGAAAATAGATACAATTTTCTTTTTAAAAAATCCTATATACCTAAATTACCACATTCTAATTTGATTGAATATGGTTGTAAAACATTAATAAGACGAGGATTGCACTTGTATTGATGTTTGACATTCAATGTCGTAATAAATTAAAATTTTAAAAATTATAAAATCATATGGCTATTTGAAAGCCGAGTTACCATGTAGAGGAGTAGGGTATCAACATTACTATGAAAAAGTTTTGAGTTATTAAAATATAAATTTTATATCCAAACACAACAGGCAAAACCGTAATTTAATCAACTATATATCATAATTCAAAAGAAAAAGAAGAAATAAAATGATATATATGTATGAGAACTTCCAGTGTCTTGTAATGGGAACATCTCGCCCATAATTTTTATTAAATTGATTATAAAATTAAACATAAAAAAATTAAGAATTTGATAATATATAGTTAGAAGTAATTTCAATAGTTTAACTATGTAACTGATCTCGTTAAATTCATCATAGAACATAGAATTTTCAGAGTATTATCTATATATATATATATATAAATATAAAGCTTTTACGGTCTCGTTAATGAGATTGTTTAGTCAATCATTTAATTGTCAGAATAAATATAATCTTTAAAATATTAAATATTTTATTGATGTGATAACATTAGGTATAATATAAACTATTAAATAGTTGAGAAGATTGTTTCTCTCAAAAATATTGATTGATTTATAAAATTTTAATATATTATACACAGGGTCAATATATATATATATATATATATATATACACATATATAACATAGCAATGAGTTCATCATTAAAAATTTGACCATTCTCACGCATATAATATCTACTTATTCTATCGATTGTAGGTGTATGAGAAAGGTACCGTAAATTAAACTAAACTCACCCTCATGGACGAAGACTCTCTAATGTTGAGTGGCTTGTAGTTGAAGTTGCCATAATTAGTTGCTTCTGAAAGGCGATATTCATGCATAATCCAAGCTGTCTTGATTCCCTTCGGGGGTTTCCTTTATAGAATACTAAAGCCTTCTTTGCACCAATATTCTCAGAAGTCGCCGATGCTGTTATCACCTTGTCCGTACCGGTCGCTTTCCAGTAGCCACTCGCCGCTGCTCTGTTTGGTCTAGCACCATTTGGGTACTTCCTGTCTCTTTGACTAAAGAAGTACCACTCTTTCTCCCCAAACGTGGCTTTAGCTGAAGTATTTCGAACACCAACAACCCAACATCTTAATGCTTTAATTATTATCAAAATATAAAATTTACAAATTAATACTCTAATTTCATAATAATTCATATGATAACCGGCAGAAATTTGATAAGATGTTAGAATTGAATCATCCATTCACTCAATTACAAGAAGAAGAAAGTAGGTATTAGTTAGTAGTTGTACTAATTCACAGGTGCATCTTCTTACATATTAAAAATTTAAATGAAAGATGCAGCAAAACTATGTCATGTGGTATGCATGGCATATGCAATATCATATACTATAAGAAAATTGGATTTTAACGATAAAATTTTTATTTTTAAAAATAAATTACTCATCCTGTAAAAATCAACATCACTAATTCTATATGTTGAGATGATAGCTATGTTTTAGTGATAGATGAACGAATTGACATAATGATAAACAAAACAGTTGAGAGGGAACCTGGCAAATCCCATGGATCATACTTGTAGATATCAACCTCTGCAACGATTGAAACAGGAAGGGTTAGGGAAGCGGCTTTCTTCATAAGGTAATGAAGTATGAGTTCTTCATCTGTCGGATGGAACCTGAAACCAGCTGGTAGTATTGATCGTGGGCACGACATGCTCTTGAAGTTTCTATTCCGATCCGTTATTGTGGGATTTATATAAACTCAGCAAGTGGTGTCAAAAATAATGTTAATGAGGTTGATCGAAGAATTTGGATGGTGAACCCAATGGACATAAAGGGATTTTATCATTGCCGTGTATTTGTCGTTATGCGGAAAAATGAAAAGATTAGGGGGGAAGGACAAAAAAAAAAAGTAAAAGGAAAAAAAGAAGTAGAAGAAGAGAAAAAAAAATTCCTATCATGATAGGTATCGTTTGAGTCTCATGTCAAAAATTTAGAGTGTTTGATTTAATCACATCGTAAGTATTTCTAAATATTATTTAATTAGACACAGAAATTGAATTTGTCAAATATATAATTTTATCATGCAATAATTAATTAGTGAGAATTTGTTACATCATCTTTAAAAGACAATGGAATGTATTGAACCAAAAAAAAAAAAAAAAAGAAAGAAAGAAAGAAAGTTCGACATATAAAATTTTTATTGGGTATACAATTTAACAACTTCAAATTTTAGATGGGTATATTAATAAATAAAAATTTTTCAGTGTGGCATTTAATTAATTTTAATTTCAAATGTAAAATTGAAAATTGAGTAATTCGGACTAATAAGCAAATACTACAATTGCTAATTTATAGTAGTGATTCGTGTTTTAGCAATTATCTACGGCATTTTTCCTTATGTTATTAAAACTTTCTCATTAGCTATAGTATAAAATTTTGAAAATGCTACTAATGTATAAGCATTACCTGCAGTAGAAAAAAAATATATAAATTATTATAATTATTTTGTAAATATGGAATTATAACAATAAGTTGTTAAAAACTAACAATTGGATCAATAATCTGCGACTAACTTATTAATCTTCCTAATTATTTGCTTGCATGGTTTATGTATTATTTTATGGGAAATGTTGATGGTTGCCTACGCAATTAAAAAATTAAATAAAGACTGTTTTCTAAACCTATTTTTCCTTTTTTTTAATTTTTTAAACATATGATTAATAATAAACAAATATATAAAACTTCTTTTTTTTTTTTTTTTAATAATCATAACATATAGCCCATGAGCACCCATGCATTAACGAAGCCCAGTCTTGATTTTGCCCTTTTTCTATAATTGCCTATAATTAACTCCACTTGCGATGGCGCCTTATGCAATTCGGATAAAGAAAATATGGCATATGCCAAAGCCAGGTGGAATGTCGTGCCAATTTAGGCTTTGAGATGATTGGTTTCTTTTTGAGTTCGAGCAGGAGAAAAGGAAGACGGCTGGAAATTAAAGAGCACTCAACAATTAATATTGGTATGATGACAAAAGATCATATGATTCTTCATTAGATAACTTACTGCACGTGCCCATTTGTATTTATGATTTTACCTTCTTGGACTGGATTAAATTATATATGCATGTAATGCTAGGAGTCACTGTCGTCGTGTCAGGCGCTACTCATGTCAATGTGTAGCTTGTTTTCCTCTCCCATTTCTTAATATGATCGGTCTTACGGTATTGCCTTTGGGTTAATGAACTCGAGTAAACAATTTGCACTAGAAAAATTGTCAAAACGAATTGTTTCAGATTGGAGTTAGGATTATCGTGGGGTCTAAAAGGAACAGTGCTGTGTGGTTTGATAAAAAGGATTAGTGTATTATATATCTCAAAATTTCAGAAAATTATATTAAATGATAGAAACAAACTAAATTATAATTAATCTAAAGATATGATGATGAGAAAAATTAACAATAATTTGCAAAGATAATTCACCATATTACTCCAAAAGCACATAAATATAAGTTAAGTAATTAGTAATTGTATATTTGACATAATTTTTGTGACATCTTTACAAATGGGTAAATACACAAGGTCATAACATTTGAAGGTAAATCATTTGAGGTTACAATTTTTGAATAGTTAAAAGAGGTCACAACGTTTAAAGAAGTGAATCAATTGAGTTCATCATTGACAAGTGTCAATATAAGAAATATTTAAAAATTAAACTTAGAAGATTCAACATGTTGTGACACGTATTGTAAACCCCTGAATTTTTCAATACTTTTAAAAAATCCTAGAGTTAAATGCCGAAAGCTAAAACCATAAAAATCAACCCAAGTTAAAACCAAAATCCCAACAATATCAAATACGAAATTTCATGATCTTAAAAAAAAAAAAAAAGAGCTTTAAAAACAAAATAGAAATTCAATAGTCGTTCGATTCGAAACCCGAACGTGAAACAATTCATCTATCTGATCCCTAACACATAAATTGAGATGGAATATCCAAATAATATTCAACAACAAAATTTTAAAACCTTAAACCTTTCGATTAATTTTGGAATAAAAAATCTAAATTAATACCGAAAATCAAACTGAGTCATCACGCAACTCTGGACTTGATTAAACAATCCTGAGAACGATAAAATATTAAATAAATTATAAAAATAAAAGTAACACTTAAATTTTTAACCAAAATATAATACGATCATAAAACCCAAAATTTTATGATCTTACGAATAAATCTTAAAGTCGAAATAAAACGGGATCCTTAAAAGTCAACTAGATCAACAACAATGAGACTAGATCCGACAATCCTACGCTTGAAACCTCAAGACAATAAAAATGAGATAATCATATATTGTAGTCCATAATAGTGTGATACAATCTAAAAAGATCAGATTTGTCGAAAATTCTTTTATTTCAGACCCAAACGAGAACAGATTTAGAAAATAGTGTCCCAATGCGCAAAATGGCAAAATATATCGATAACATCGTTAGACTCATAATTATATAAGGATTCTAATAATATCAGTTTTAGAATTTTTGGTAACTAAAAATATCAGATATAGCAAATTTATACGTATTTTCGTACTATTGGTAATTTATTAGTCTTATTTACTATTTATTGTACAATTTCTACTATTCATTACTATTAACCTATTTTTACTTTTTTTTACTACCTATTTTTACAACCTATACATCTATTTCTTACAATTTCATTTCCAATACTACTTTGTATCTTTCATATCTTACATATTATTACTTTTCATTACAAAAATTACAAATTAATTAACTCTCTTCCTCTCTAACATCCAAAATCGGTGCCCCTCTCCCCATCAACATCTAATTTCCATATGCAATTCTCTATGAATGTCTCATATCCATCCATTTCTTTCACACATCTCATTACACATATCAAAACTCTACCAAATTTTCCTTTCAACTTTTCTGTCTAAAATTCTCCCTCAAACACTCTCTATCATCCACTTCTCTCTAAGAAAAATATCAAATACACTATCCATTTGTTTCTTGTACTTTCAAATCCTCTATTAACCTTAGGTAAAAACTCCTAAGATTATCTTCATATTCATGTTAACATAACATGACCATATTATATGTTTTCTAAACCCACAGTATTATGAAAGCAATAATATTTAATGCCTTGTCTAACAATGTTTAAGTATTATTATTGTTATACTATGATGTTTTATTACTACTAATCTAACTTTTATACGTTGCTATGTGTGTGTTGTGTGTGTGTGTGTGTGTGTGTGTGTGTGTGGTGTATTCTTAGAGCCTATAAGCTTACTAACTAACTTTATTTATTCATGCTCTTATATTTCTTGTAATTTATTTATTTATTTATTTCATGTAATTTTATTAAGACTAGTCTTTCTAGTCTTAGACTTATCCATATCAAGTCAAATCAATTTTATTTTCTTTCTTTTGTTTTCTTTTACAAGACTTGTCCATAATCTAAGTTCGGAGAGCCTTAACATAAATCTAAAACTCCCATGATTTCTTATTTATTTTTCTTAAATGACTTGCCAATGTCTAAGTCCGGAAGCCTTGATACAAGATAAGACTTTCTAATACTTGACTTTTATTATGTGCTTATTTTATTTTTATGTCTTTTATCTTTCGTATGCATTATTCTATTTAGCTATAAGTTCATATTCTTGTATGACCATATTGTAGTTGTCTTAATAAAATAAATAGGAGTTCTTTCTTTAAGAAAGAACATAAGAATAAACTCTCTATAATAAAATGATTTTTTTTGCTTAAGAAACATTTCTATTAAGACTTAGAATTATGTTTGAACAAAAATTCTTTTAAAAAATTTAGGCAAGCTCATCATAAATTTTTAAGTGTTAATATTATAAACTTCTTCAATATTTAACTAAGTAGTTTCATTTCACACTCTCTTTTCAAACTACTAAAATAAAATTTATTATTTAAACCCCACTGTTGATAATTCTTTTTTATACAAACTTTTCTTAAAAACTTATTTATGAGATTATTATCAACACTTAAACAAACACTAAGAACAAATCAAATTTTTCAACTCAATCTAAGATCAACTCACTAGTCAAAATCCACTTAGAAATAAAATCAGCATACAATTTAAGGAACCGGGTTTTAAAAAATTAAATCATTTCTTTTAAGAAGTTAAGAAAATATGAATAATAGTTATAATAAGTAGACACCCGCTTATAACAACTAAAAATTTTTGTTTCTTCTAACAACCCCTTAGATGTTCGTGTGTTGAAAAATTACAAATTAAGAAGGAAATATTATGAGCATAAAAGTTTAGAACAAGTCATTCACTTAATTTTTTTTCATATGCTAAAACTTAAAACATCTTTTGATTGTAGTAATCTAATAACTTAGAATGATTTTTCCTCACAACCACATAAAGATTCATGTTTTGGAAATTAATTAATTACAAAAAGATTGATATGGAAATAAAGTATTCATGAACTTGAAATAAATATAAAAACATGGTTTTCTAAATTGAGCTTCATATTTACAAAATCTAAGGATTAAAGTTTTGTTTAGGAAATTTTTTAAAAAGGAAATACATTTGGGATTTATGTCACAAATAAGTAAAACCATGTTTTATAAAATAAATTATTAAGTAAGAAATTGTGAAAAAATATAAGACCTTTAAAGATTTAGAAATATATCAAAATATGATTTCGTGTTTCTAAGTCACATATTTACAAAATAGTAATTTAATCACATGTCAAAGGATGACCTTTCACAAAACTTTATTTTTTAAAAAGGCTATTTACAAATTTTATTTTTGAAACAACATCATTAGGATCATGCATATAATATGAGCCAATATATATATGTGTGTGTGTGTGTGTGTGTGTGTGTTAAAGGGATTTTTCAACTATATAAATATTTATGTGGTTGCTATGAAATTTGGATGAAATAGAATTTAGAAAAATTTCAATTGAGGTTAGAATTTTCATGTTAGAATTGTAGCAGCCCGTTTTCGAATCCGAATGACATTAAATGTTCAAAATAACCATAGAAATAGATATATCTTTTCCATTTGGTAGAAAACAACATCTTATATGCGAAATTTCAAGTTGAAATGAGCAAATTATTGTCATTTTAAGTTAAGGTTTCACATAATACGAATTTTGACAAAAGTAACAAGATATAATTAGAAATTTTGAGTAGAACTTCTATGAAACACTCATTCTAAGTATTTCTTTTATCTAAATGACAAGGAATACGAGATTCTCCTTCTTGAGAATTACTATGACTAAGGAGATTGCGATATAGATGAGTGGGTTTTTCCCTATTAATTTTGTTACTTTACTTGTATTTAGATAATTACACTAGATTTATAAGAACAAGATAAAATGAATATGAATGGGGTTATGAGTTTATATGTATGTTCTTTTATGTATGTGTGATTATGGATGCTAAGCATATCGAAACCAACAAATAATTGTTAAAATATATCATTAATATTATATGTTGTTTATGTGTGTATGATGATTGCTTGATCACCTTTAACTATACCATAATTATACTCGATTTTGATGTAAATTAAATGAACATGCATTACGTTCGTTGAGTTACATATGGAAGATTGCTATTCCTATGCAAAGAATTGGGAAGGTTCGAGGCTAGAAAGACCCACGACCATGCTCATTCTTAAGGAACTAAGGCGTAATAGGGATACATCCCAAGGATGAGCCACGTTGATCGATCACTAAGGGTAAGGTGTGCTAAAGGACTTGTAGTAGAAGATCATGAAAACCTTTAAGTACCAGTTCCTAACCCTCGATATAGAAGGCGTAAATCCATTCTATATATGATTTTCAGATGCCTATACATAGTCGTTCGTATCATGTGATCATTGCATAACATGCATAATATATGCATGAAAATTAATAAACTTATTTAAACTTAAGGTATGAAAAAAAAAAAAAAGGGGATATATCACTAAAGCTCGTTGGACGCTTACACCCCTATAAATTTTTTGTTGAATTAGGTGTGCCTAAGACTCTATCCGAGGACAGGTCATTAAGAAAATCAATGGTGGATTATTGAGTTTCTACACAGGAAGTAGAAGCATAGAAGGAATTTTCTTGTTTGAGATTTCTTTATGAGTAATGTATATTATGTTGAACTTTTGGAGATTACTAGGAAATGTATTTATGTAGTCTTGAGGACAATAGTAGGGGTCTAGCCCTAAGACTTGTAATTTACCTTATTTATGTTTCATGTTAAGTATTTCTCTCGCCTTGTTGCTTAATTGCTATCAATGTAAATTGCACTACTCCGATGTGTTTCCTATGATGTGTTGTATGCCTTATGCAAAATATGAAAGCTTTTGCGTGACAAAGTAAGTCAATCCTAGTTTTAATATTATGTACGGTGGATTGCCATGTTTAGGATATCCCTCAGGGTATGACAGTTTAAGTTAGTATCAGAGCAACAAGGTTTTGAAAATTAGGAGGACGAATACGAAGAGATAAAGTTTAATCTTAGAAATAAAGAGGTGGATATTATATGACCCTTAAGTTAGTTTGAGTGCTAGCCTTAACTTCTATGACCCATAAGATTCGAATTCTAATGGTTAGAGAATAGGATCCTACCTTGAAGGTCATTAGGAAAAGGCGAAATTACTCAAGCAAGAATTGGAGAATAATTAAGAAGTTACAAATAAGAGACAAAATACTACACAGAAAGGTCCACCCTAGACTAATTCCAAGTTTGGATAAGGTAGTAATAATTGGAGGATGATCTTAGAAAGACGATATGGGAAAGACACGAAGGAAACAAGGATTTGAGATATTAGATGAATAGATTAAGTTTACCTTAATACTCTCCATAAGATTTGATGCATAGTAACCCTACTTGACTCCCAACAGGAATTAAATAGAAAGAAGATAGTATATTACCTTTTTATCAATAAGACAATTAGGTGAATAATACCATTTAAGTGCCTACGCCAAACCTTTAATCGAACAAATGAAAATAAGTAATAAAAATTTTGCTACACTTTTTTTCTTAGAATTAAGTAAAATTTGCATAAAACACAACCAAGAAAATATCTAATATGACCTTTTCACTTTGTTTTTAAGAGAGTACCCGAGGAGAACATGCCTTCTAAGGAACCACAAGGATAAGAAGCACCCCACCATAAGATGAAACTCAAGAAATCCTAACCACTTTAAGATGCCTAGAAGAGATGATAGGAGCATATATGCAACAAGTGCCTACCATACTTGTCACTATTCTAATCATGGAGCTCCAACTGAAAGCGATTCTAGGAGCCCAAACTCTCTCCATTACTGCTAGTTCAAGCCCGAGGGCTAAAAGACCTAAGGCAAATGAACTTTCCAATAAGGAGGAGACTCTTAGAAGGCATGAGATCCGATGTTGGAAATGCAAGGAGTCACACTACCCAAAACGATGCCCACAACTACATCACAAATGCTACTTCTGTGGATATCCTAAACACAAGATGTCGGATTGCCCAAAGAAGAAGACCACCCCCCTCCTCTGTCTACAAACAACTATGACACTTTGCCAAGGAATGCCCTAAAAGACGAAAATGGACTGCCGGGAGTCACATCGAGTTGGAAGGGACTAACCTCCTAAGAAAGACCATGAGGATGGAAAATAGAAATCTTGTGTATCTATGACTAATTTCTTTTGTTGAGAAATAAAAAAAATGCTTAAAATGATATTTAAAATGATGCTTTGTCAGCTATCTATTTAGTGATCGAGCATAGATAAGATAAAATTGTAATCATATTTTTGCATCCTTTCTTTAAACTTTTGTAAAGGGAAGATTTAAGTTTTCCTCCTGTTTTCATGTATTTGTTTTAATGATATGAATTTCTTTTTATTATTATTGATTTCAACAAGTTTTCAATATTTCTTCTATATATACATTTACGCATTTTCGTACTTGTCTGCTTTGCGAATGCTTCTTTAAGTTTTTCCAAACACCTAAAACTTAATAAAAGCTCAAAAGACTTACACAAAACCTAATAAATCTATAGATCACATAGGAGATGCACTCGTACACAACACGAACTTGAAACACCCCCTATGCAACTTGAAAACCAAGAAAGACCTCAATAGTCAAATCGACCAGGAGAATTCTCGGTTGATATCGGATATCTTGCCAGCCTAATAAGAGATTAAATGCAACAAACTCATACAGTACCAGCACTCACAGCACCAGAAGTTCCAACACCACCTATTACATTAGCACCGATTGTAGCGCTATCACCGAGACCCTATCAAAGCATGTTTCCTGAATTTATAAAGTGCAATCGATATTTTGATTGAGCTTTTAAAATCCTGGCGACGCTGAGGATTGGTTAGCTCAAGTAAAATTATCCTTTTGCGTTTTTGAAGTACCAAGTCACCTTAGGCTTGCTTATGGCACATATATGTTAACATTTAATGTAAGGATATGGAGGAAATCTAGGAGCAGAAAAATAATATCACTAATCATGCTTTTTTCTATATGTTCTTTTTTTTTTTAAAACTCTTTTTAGTCTCTTTTTAAATTCCTTTAAATGCACATATATTTTGTCGGCCGATATACCGAGTTCATGTGTAGTAATAAAATTTCGGTGAATACTAAGTCATGTCCACAGGGAATAAGGACTAGCTATCAACAATATTAGTTCTAATTGTAGCTAGGCAAATCAAATTTGTTTTTATTTTTGGATTGTCTTTCAATATAACTAAACTACAAAGAAATAAGGATTTCCAGCACCTGTAAATTAATTTAGGTTAAGAGCCAACAGATCTGAACAAAGATTGAATGTATGCTATGACCAGGTAATTGCATATCCAAATTGCTAATGGTTTAGTGTTCAAGCAATTAAGTACCAGGAACAATTCCTTTTTCCAAAGTAAGCAATTATCCTAAATTAACGAATCAATGTTCCTATTCCGGGGAAAGTGATTAATTGACTAATCTGTATCAATTATCAATCCCTAATAGAATTCAAATCTATATGTCTATAAGATCTGTAATCATGATTAGCTAATCACAAGAATGATTAGAAATGATTTTTCTAATTACAATCCTAATCTATCATGTATTGTATATTCAATCCAAAATCCCAAATCTGTGAAATAACATCAACAATTGGAATATAGATAATGATTCAATCAACAATAGGAAATGTTAATCAAATAATTCAGATCAACACTCAAAACCAAATAAGGCACAAAAGAATCAAGCTTTCAACACCATCCAAAACATGAATATGAGAAAAAGAACAAAATCACCTTGTCAATGATGTTCTTGAATTCAAATTCAAATGACGTCTTCCACTTGAATCCTGGGGTGTAATCTGAAAATCAAATTAACAAGAAAAGAAAACTAATGTTCTATACCCTGATTCTATCAAGGAGCAAAGGAAAAAGATGTATTCTCGTGCCTAGGGTTCTCTATATCCAAATGACGCAACAAGAAATGCTTAAATATGAAAAGACACAGGACACATAGGCCGGCAATGTACACCGATGATGTAGGTTTCGAATTAACTAGCATTCCTTGCAATTTTGATTTTCGAGAGTTGTTGTGTTTGTATACCGGCTCCACAACCAGTGGTGTAGAAACTTCAGTAGCCAGCGTTTGGTAATTTAAAAATTTCCTGAGGCAAGATCACTAGTGGCATTCGAGTAGTGTTGAAGTGATGTGGGTCTACATCGGCATGTACACCGACAGTATAGAGTCCATAATTATCGGTGTACAGGTCAAAAATTACAGGATTTTGTTCTATCATGAATGCTAGCGGTGTATGATCCTTCAAAGGTCGATGTTGAATGCTCTACAATGTAGGGTGGCAGTTTACTTTGATCTATAGTCAACCTACTTTGTTTCCTTTGCCAAATTTGCATCAAACTTCTCCCACTTTGCTTGTATTTGTTTAAGTCCTTCAAGACCTGAAATAACAATATAAGCACACTTAAATACCATTTTCTTGTAATTTCTATAAAATCTATAATAGATAAACACGATTTTATCATTGAAAAATGAGTAAAACATGACTTTATCAACTCCCTCATACTTAAACTTCTGCTTGTCCTCAATTAAAATAATTAAGATAAAAAATGAAATCTACCATAGAAAGTAAAAATTTTTATCTTTCACAATTCAAGCATCATTTCTTGATCATTATTTATGACTTACATTACTAGTGCCTACTGCTCTAATCAGACTAGGTTTCTTGTAATTAGATCACTACAATCAAAATTGAGTAGCTAATCTAGATAAAACAAACTTTAATCCTAGTTTTTAGCAAAAGATTCTTTTGTCTAAATGTAAATACACAATCCAATAAGAAAAAACACCCATTTAAACTTCACTAGACCTTTAGCAGCCATATACTCCTATCAATACAGAATGAAAACATATGGTATCTATACTTTCCCTAGAATTTCTCCCTCTTTATTATAAGTCTTCTTTCATTTGAAGCTTTTGCATGCATTTTCTTTTTCTTTTCATACAAGCATTATTCTCCTTTAAATTCAGAGGGAGGTTTTTGCCTCCATCTTTTTTCAAGGTTCAAATATTGAACTTTTGCCTTTCTTCCTTCTCGTTATAATGAGTTCATTGAACGGCATATCCTGGCTTCATCACCCAAGTGACCAGGTTTAGAGACCCCTAAGAACTCTTTCTCGCTTGACATTCAAGTTCAGATACTCTTAACTCAATTACCTGAGTCAGGATTAGTGTACATGCTGTTTCTTTCTTTTCTTTTGAATGCAATACAAATTTAAAGACTTTTTTTTTTAGAAAGAATCACTAAGTAAAGAGTTTCTTCTAACTCTTTTACTAAGTGTTGAAAAGTCATCAAAATAACTCAAAAGAGTATAAACAAGCTAATTTTTTCCTAGAAGTAAACATGTTTATTTTTCACATAAGGACTCAAACTACTCTCAAACTTCTAATTCTAAAACTAAATATACGGTAAATTTTTTCCTTAAATATTTTACCACTTATTTTAGCTGAGTATTCTAATTACAATAGCAGGTGAGTAAGGCACCTAGTAAGTCAATTCACATTTTTTACAGATACTAACAACAACTTTTTGCACAATCTGTAGATTTCATAAAAAATTTTGAAAAAATTTTACCTAAAATCGCCATATAATGCCTAAGGACAAAAATCAAAGTGTGGGTACACAATTCAAGTTAAAATCCAGATGTCATAGATATATCAATCAAAACGACACTTCAAACATCACAGTCATACTCACTCTATTCTCCACACCACTATTGCTCTTCACCAAAGCTCATTTATGTCACTCTATATCATTCATCTAATCCAAAATATTCTTTAACTATCCATACCGCGTTCCAACACATTTCCTCAATTCCTTTATATATTTGTCCCCAATGTATAGGTGAGGATTAAAGATTGACACCCAAGGTATATACTAAATCTTTTAAAATCGCCAGATGACTTCAACTTTTCCATTGACATCCATACTCCTAATATTCCAATATCTCCTCGATATTCGTCCTCTAATGCACTTTGTCTCTATAATTATTACTTTATAAATACATCCATGGTGTTCTCATATTAAACTAGATTTTCTCTACTTGAATTCGATATCCTTCTACCCTCTTCAATTCCGTTTCTCAACAAAATACTTCTTTAATGATACTCTTACATCTCTTTAGCACAAAAGCCATCCAAAAAAGCTTCAAAACAACTATAATGATGCTTAGAATATCAATCCGAATATTAGCACTTTCTAATCATATGCCTTACCTTTGATTACTGTTATTTTCCTTGAAACGTTTGTAAAACACAATCACCTTATGATTCCTCAAACCACAATTAGAAAGCTCTAATTACAGAACTTATAACATTCAACCTAACTCTAAAGATCAAATCTTACGTAAGGCTGTTATTTTATATGTTAACATCTATGATTCTATTAGTTTAATCAAATTTCACCACCATTGTCAAACTTCATAGTTAATCCACAAGTTTCATTTATCATTATGTTATTCTAATTGTCTCCCAAAACTTGTATTGCTACTTTATGTAACGATTTTATACCTATGGTATCATATAGATTTTTTTTTAAGAATCCTTCCAAAAACTTATCATTATATATACATTAGTTTAGATATTATTATTGTTTATCGTTCTTATATTCCTCATATCTTATAACTCACCAAGATCTCCTTTCCTTCTTGTAATTGTTGTTCCTCATGTATATACATATCTTTATCAAATTCAACTATTCACTTATTTATACTGATTGTCTCCAAATTCTTACTATTTACTCTTCTATAATGATTTATCTCACTTGCCTTCATATAGGTACTTTTACACTTATTAAGCCTATAAACACATATTACCATACCAATTGCCTATTAAGGTTTTCTTTATACCTTCAATTCCTTCTAATCAATTTTTTTTACTTTTTCTTTTTTTTTTTCCGCCTCCAACTTCTGTTTACTAAACATCTTTAGTACTGCCATCTCATCTCATTAGCATTCCTTGCTCTTCTCTTATATTATCTTCTATTTCCTTGTAGTTCTAATGATTCTACGTCATACTGACACTTGTCATCTCAAACTTTAATGTAATTTACCTTGAATACTCCTCCACTACAACATTGGAACTTTTCTCCATCCTTTACCAACAACATTTAAGAAGATATAATTATTTTCTCACTTCATACTATGCTTACTCCACTTTACCAAAGGAAAGAAAAATATCATAATCACATAAATGAATAAAAAGATAAGATTGTCATGCTCCTAAGTTAATATTTATAATAGTCATGTTATACTGGATGGGTTATTTTACTTACTTATAGGATTACAATTTACACTTTTTTTTTTGGTACTATCGTTGATGTTGTGATTATGACTTTTTCTTTTGTCTTGACACTTTGTTTTACTTTAATAATCATTTCCCTCTCTCTATTATAATTATAATTTTATTCTATCTTTAACATATAAACTTTCACTCATTTGTCAAGTTTATATATATATATATATATATCACTGTTTCCGTTATTTAAATTTTGAAATTAAGAAATTTTTATCCTTTATCCCAACAACATGTACATTAGTGAGAGGACTGATAAGTATCAACAATAGATGAACCGACCAATATTAGATTGACATATGTCTCGACTCTTAAGACCAACTCAAGACAACTTGAGAAAACTAGAAAGAGCAGGACACGAGGAGACTCGACACAAAATGACAGAATAACAAATACGTTGATTTTGATAAGACAATAAGAATACTAGAACGAACTATGAACTTATTAGTCCTAACTCAAGTGTTCATGTCTTAGGTCCTTAAATGTTGTGTAATTATTGAATATTCAATTGTCAAAACTTATATATAAATACATTTTTATAACTTTTTTTCCTTTTATTAAACTTAACGAGTCATTACTACCACTATGGAAAGTTGGGAGTGGTGATTTTTTTTGTTTTAGTTTGCATCATTAAATTCAAATTATGGTTCTCATAGAACTTTTCTTGAGATTCAAAATTGAGATTTATTAAAGATTTGCTAAAGATTCACAATTGAGATTTATTAAAGATTTAGTAAATATTTGTAAAGATTTATTAAAGATTTGTTAAAGATTCGCAATTGAGATTTATTAAAGATTTATTGAGATTTGTTAAAGATTTATTAAAGATTTGTTAAAGATTCACAATTGAGATTTATTAAAGATTTGTTGACGTCGTGTCATTTGAGAATCACTAATATATATATATATATATTTTTTTTCTTTTTTTTTTGAGTCATTAAAGATTTATTAACTATCATTAAAGATTTATATTTATTAACCATCATTAAAGTTTTATTGACTGTCATTAAAGATTTGTTGACTATCATTATTTTTTTTTTTAATTTTCCTCATGAAAGTTATGATTATTAACTCTATATATGCGTGTATATATATTCTCTTTAACTTATCTTACTAATCATTATTTTATCGGATATGTCATTAACTTATTACATAAATCATAATATGTTTTATAGTAAAAGTCTAAAAGGTCATATGTTTACTAAAGGTATATGTATATTTATATATATTTTTTTTATAATTTATCATTTTGTGATTTTTGTTGAGCTTTATTTGTTTTATTGATAACTTTTCTACATATTTTAGGGAATAACTACCAAACAAAAAAAAATAACAAATATTCCAAGAAGATATATGAAAAATTATTATGAAACATAATAAAATAAATATAATACCTATAGATTAAAAATTAGAAGGGAAGAAACAATAAAGAAATCATAATTAGAAGGCAGAATAAGAAAATCTTTCATGAAGGATAACAAGTCTAAGCTTTCTATAGATATTAGTAATCTTATGATATCATAAGGTCTATAACACCTTATACATTTCCTCTTTATATTCTGATCTAATTCTATCCTGATAGGAAACCAACCTTTATCTCCAAATTCTTGAGCAAGGATACAAGATATCTAGAGATGAAGCAAACTTAAAGGAACAAAACATTATATAAACTGCTAAATATCAAACTACCCCAACTATTTACTACCCCCCTCATCATTGCTCACAGTCCTAAGGAGTTCATAACTTAAATCTAATAAGATCAAAAACTATTTCTCTGATACCACTTTAGCTATAACGCCCTAACCTAAGGCGTTATCAACCCGCCACATGTCACTATCATAGATTGACACGAAAAGGCTATAATTTCTAATCATCAAATATATATCTCAAATATCTCTAAAATCTCACAAATAAAGGATACTCATAAAACCAAATGTCCTTAATTTCTTCTAAATCATAAACTAAACAAGTCGACTTTAAAGTGATAAAAGAATCTCTTAAACTTCATAAAATTCTCACAAATAACTATTCTAATATAAAGTTTTTTTCTTCTTGATGCACTATTCATATGATAATAATCTCAATTATCGATAGAATGGTCAAATCCACCATCGCTTTTCCCATAATCCACGAATACGTTGTATCTCATTAGATCATAAATAATAGAATCTTCACCTATACTTGTGGGAAAAATAAGGATTGACGAAAAATGCCCAGTACGCCAAACGGAAAACACATGCATATGATCACACAACACAATATCACATACAACTTAAATTCTAATACAACAAGAACAATTTATTATCTTTTCTTAAGCCTGCAACCAACACAGTTTAGGACTACAGATCTCTAACCCTAAACCCGGAATAACTCATGACCCTGAAGCAAACATATGTAAATAATAAATATATTTTTGCATTCCACAATTAAGCTGGTAACGACTCCTAATCTATCAGAATCATCTCCAGGTGTAACTCCACTCGGGACAATGACACACAGGGATCATCAGGTTGCCAGCGTTAGTATCAACCTCCACCATGGTTTCTCTCTACCATGAGTTCTATACTAATCGCAGCCACTCACAACTAATACTTGATTCAATTAAAGTCTAGTATAATTAAGTCAATTTAGTAATTAATCCTACAAGCACAAACAATCAAACCTGGTAAGGTCGTATGTGGATTTTCTTTCAACAGTTTAATCCACCAATAGAAACTTCTAATAGAATAGGAACCCTAATCCCACAAGTATTCCTGACCATCAACGCCGATAGCATTAATGTGTATGCTGGCGGCCTTCATGCCGATGTATAGCCAAATTCCTTAGAAATTTCCAAAGCTTTAACTTCACATGTTTAAGGACAAAAATACCCTTTTAAGTGACATTATATTACAATTTTACCCTTCATTATAATTTATTTATTTATACTTTACATATAATAATAATAATAATAATAATAATAATAATAATAATAATAATAATTTTTGAAGATTATTAAACCCTAAGAGCTATAGGAAAATATTAGTGTTATTAACAACTATAATTGTTAAGTATTTGTTTATATAGATAAATATATAAGAATGGAAATCTCAATAAGCTAAATTTATGAATAATGTGATATCTAAAAATGAAAAATAATTATATGAAGTAGATTAAGAGAAACATGATGAAACTAAATAATAAGAAATAAATACTAGTTAACATAATAGGCCAACTAAAGAACGATATAAATGTAGTGATAATAATAATGGTAAAATACCAAACTACTAAATACAACTTCTATGACTACTCAGTAAAAATATATAAATATCCAACAAGATCAAGAAAAGCAAAATGAAAATAAAATATTAAATAATAGTTATTATTATAAGACCATTAAAGGACGAAAATAGTAATAGAAACAAAACTAAATACCAATATAAAACACTTAGACACCCAACAAGATCAATAAAAACAAAATGAAAATAAAATATTAAATAATAGTTATTATTATAAGACCATTAAAGGACAAAAATAGTAATAGAAACAAAACCAAATACCAATATAAGACACTTAGACACTCATAGAAGTTTAGTTATATAATTTATGCCTTATTGATGAATAAATTTTTATTCATCTAGGTGATTTTGACTCTATAGAGGACCTTCCAGTCGATTATTACAATTAACCAATATGAGCAGGTAAGTAACTCAGTCATGTTATACTATTTGTGATTGTAAGTAGTTGAATTAGTAATGCAAAGTTAATAATATGATTGTTATAGTATTATACTTGAAATGTGATGTGATTTGATTGTATAATTGATAATCTATGGTAATGAAAGCGATAATAGGGATTGTTTGACGAATGTGATAAGCATGTTATAAGTTGTGTATGTAATGTTTTGACATCCTAAAGTCTAATTAAAATTTATTGGCTTATGATTAAAACAATCATGCATACATGAACTACATTATTGCATTTACAAAAAGGGTAACAGCCTGCTATGTATTAATATTTTGGTTCTCTGTTAATGTTTAGTTTTTCTAAAGTGTTAGTTCTTCTAAGGTTTTCTTTGTTCCGTCAGTTCTATGAGAACTAAGTGGCAATGAAGAATGTCGCTCGTAGTATCGCTTTTAAATGATTAATACTTAGAGAGTTCTAAGGATTGATACAAGAAATGATTAGTTAAAACATCATTAAGCTAAAAGTGATAACCCTAAGATGAGAAATTGTTGATTTTCCTGTAAACTTAGTCTTTCCTAGGCAGGTGGGTCATAAAGTAATTGTCTTTGAACCCTAAAAAAGGGGCATAAATCTTTTTCTTGTTTGGATTCTAGATCATCCAAGCTTATATTTCAGCATATATTTGATTGATTGCATTACATATGATTTATTAATAAACTTGTTTGATGTGTAATATGTCTGATTTTTCACTGAGCCCATAGTATAGCTCACAATCCTAAAGACATTTTAGGTTTACCCTACGACCATGGTTAGTTACATCTAAGAGTATGGCCTCGGTAAGAGCTTAGGAGCTAGAAGCTCATGGGCCAAATTAGGATAAGTTGTTTTCCATTATTTCTAGTATAGATTAGATAGTTTATAGATTATCAGTTATGTATTTAAAGCTTCCTAGAAAGATTATATGATCTGTAATATCTTTATAATACCTGTGACTTGTGATGGCAATTATTTATTAATTTATGTCTTACATGTATTTACCATTTCTTATCAAAGCAACTAAAAGATCCTGTTGTTTGTAAAGTATGTCACTCTCCGAAGTTAAGTTAGTGATAGTATTCAAGTATGGCTTGTTTTGCTACTATTGGGATACCCTCGGGGCATAACATACCTGCTCTAGGAAGTGCACAATCTCAAACTATGCCTTTGCCACTACTGCCACCACTCAAGCCCTACCAAAACTCTTTACTCGAGTTCATCAAGAGTAATCATTATTTCGATGGAGCTTTGGGAAGCCAGATGAAGCTGAAGATTGGTCAGCCCACATTAAGAGATCATTTGATGCCTACGAAGTGCCCCATCATTTGTGGATCACCTTTGGCACTTATATGCTTCGTCTCAATGCCCGAGTTTGATGGAGTCTAAGAGACGTGAGTTGATGCCACCAGTTACATGGAAGATGTTCTGACAAGAGTTCCTGGAAAACTATTTCCCCAGAAGTTTGAGAGTTCAGTATAGTGTTGATTTTCTGCATATTACCCAAAGATGAAGGACCGTAGAGTAGTATAAAACTAAGTTCAGTCAGTTGCTACAGTATGCACCGGATTCTTATAAGTATAGTGAAGAACTCAAGAGGCAAGTCTTTCTAAGTGGTTTAGATGAGGAGCTGTGTTTTAAGTTGGAAGAGTTAGATATAAGATCTTTCAGAGAACTGGTTGAGAGAGCTCGGATTATGGAAGGAGCTAAGAAAAGAAAGGCAAGAACTACAGAAAACAAAGCACCTGTCTTTGGTAGAAGATTTCACAAGGGATCGAGTTTGGCACACCCGTAGAAAAAGGTTTCGACCTTTTGGCAGCTTCAAAATTAATGCTAATAGTGGGAAGTTTACACCCAAAACCATTAGCTGCTGGAATTGTAAGGGGATGCACTACCCAAGGAGGTGCCCCCAATTGCAAGGAAAGTGTTATTTCTATGGAGACTTGAATCACAAGATGCCCGAGTGCAGAAAGCAACAATTACTTGCTATATTTGCAAGCAAGTTGGGCATTTTGTCAATGAATGCCCTTAAAGGAAGAATGCCCCAAGTAGATCATCTGGAGGATCTGCCCCAACATGGTTTGGAAATGGAAGCGAGAATGGAAGTTGAGCTGGATCATCGATGCCCGGATTCTATACTTACAATATGGAAGGACAATGGTTGTGCGAGGAGACGGATGAGGAAGGTGTGGAGTGGGCGACCATTGAGGAGGATGAGGACTTCAGTTATGACCTGGTCATAGGTTAGCCTTAAACCCTGAGTTGTTTTTGTTTCTTTCTTTCATGCGATATAAGAGATGACATATGTGTACATGAGCTGTAGAATTATAAATAAGTTAGATTATAAAATAGAAGCTTAGTAATCCTCTTTTAAAAACACAGGAGAAATACAAGTAGCTCATCAAAATGCTTAAGCTCTTTTTGATTATGGAGCTAACTCATTCCTTTATCACGCCTAGCTTGGCTAAGGAAATCGGATTACCCGTAACCATAGCCACCTCTTGCTTTAAGATAAAAACCCTTGCGAGAAGTGTTGTGATGACAAGAGAAATGTTAAAGAATTGTTCGATGATGATACAAGGACGTCTTTCCACCTGTGATTTCATAGTGATGGAAATGACTAAGTATGAAGTGATCTTAGGTATGAGTTGTTTGTCTCTTACTAAGGCTAAGATTGATTTTTGGAATAAGAAAGTGGAATTTTTGGAGCAAGGATGAGAAAAGGCAACATTTGTTAGAGAATCTATGATCTCAAAGGGAAAAGAATTATACTCGTTTGAGTTAATAGGAGAAGCAAAAAATGGAGTCGATGGTTACGATGGTAGCGCAGAAGTGGAAAAGGAAGAGCCTATTTTGGAAAACATTCCTATTGTCAATGAATTCCTGGATGTTTTTCCAAAGGAGTTTCTTGGATTTCTCTTAAAGAGAGTGATAGATTTCGAGATCGAGTTGATGGCAAACATGGAGCTAATATCAAAGGCACCATATTGTATGGCATCCGTTGAGCTCAAAGAACTACAAAAGCAGCTACAAGAGTTGCTAGACTAAGGATTCATTAAACCAAGTGTCTCACCTTAGGGAGCTTTGGTGTTGTTTGTGAAGAAGAAGGATGGATCCATGGGGCTCTGTATAGATTATCGAGAACTCAATAAAGTCACCATCAAGAATAAATACCTGTTGCCACGTATTGATGATCTCTTCGATCAAATGCAGGAAGCAAGAGTGTTGTCATGCATTGATTTGCATTTGGATATCATCAGCTAAGGATCAAACCCAAAGATGTGTCGAAGACGCATTTTGGACAAGATATGGATACTCTGAGTTTTTGGCGATGTCTTTTGGATTGACAAATGCACCAGCTAATTTTATGGATTTAATGAACCAAGTGTACAAGCCTTTGTTGGACAAGTGTTATAGTGTTCATCGATGATATCCTTGTCTACTCGAAGATGCATAAGCAACATGAGGAGCACTTTGCGAATGGTATTGTAAATATTGAGGAGCATAAGTTATATGACAAGTTGTCGAAGTGTGATTTTTGGCTTGATTGGATTTCTTTCTTTGGTCATTGGTATTGAAGGAAGGAATATCTATAGATCTAAAAAAGATTAAAGTGGTAATGGATTGGAAATCGCCAAGGACCGTAACAGAAGTAAGAAGTTTCTTGGGTTTAGCTAGTTATTATCGGAAGTTTGTGAAGGACTTTTCCAAAATAGCCAGACCATTGACTCAACTAACCTAGAAAAAATGAAAGTTTGTGGATAGACAAAAGAGACCAAAGTTTTCAAGAGCTTAAGCGACGGCTAATTTTGGCAACAATCTTAGTTTTTCCAAACCCAAAAAAGCCTTATACGGTACATAGTGACACATTAAGAAATGGCCTTGGATGTGTGTTGATGCAAGATGGAAAGGTAATTGCTTATCACTTCTGCCAATTGTGATTGAATCAACAAAATTACTTGACCCATGATCTCGAGCTAGCAGCTGTAGTGTTTGCACTTAAGTTGTGGAGATAATATCTTTATGGACAAAGATTTGAAATTTACATGGATCACAAGAGCCTTAAGTACTTGTTCACATAGAAGGAGCTAAACATATGACAAAGGAGATAAGGATTATGACCTTGGCATTAATTATTGCTCGTGAAGAGTGAATGCTATAGCATATGCATTAATTCGAAAGAACCATGGAGAAGTTGCTACATTGCTAACCGATAAAAAGGAATTGATTAAGGAATTTGAAAGGTTAAGCATTAAATTCATTGGACAAGATGTAGAAGTGGAGATTTCAAACTTAGTTATGGAACCAACTTTGATAGAGAGGAACAAGGAGGCACATCGACAAAGATGTGATCCAAAGGATAAAGCAAGAAGTTCAAGAAGGAAGATATACAGATTTTGAGATTGATGATGAGGAAGTAGTGAAAATGAAGGGATGGTTATGTGTCCCAGATGATAAAGAGATGAGGAAGGAGATTATGGAAGAAGTGCATAACTCAGGATATAGAATGCACCCCAGTGAAACAAAAATGTATCAAGATCTCAAAGGCCACTATTGGTGGAATGGCATGAAGAGAGATGTGGCAACTTTGTGATGAAATGCCCTATATGCCACAAGTTAAAGTGGAACATCAAAGGCCACGAAGATTGTTGAAACCATTGGCCATACTGGAATGGAAGTGGGATCAAATTACAATGAATTTTGCATGTGGTCTACCCCAAACACCAATGGATATGATGCCATATGGGTCATAGTGGATCAACTTACCAAGTTGACCTACTGTATTCCAATAAATATGACCTATTCAACGAATAAATTGGCAAAGTTGTACATTAGAGAAGTTATAAGGCTTCATGGAGTTAAGATAGGAATAGTATTAGATAGAGACCCAAGATTTGTATAAATGTTTTGGATAAGTTTACAGAGGTGTATGGGAACTAAGTTGCATTTCAATACCACTTGCCTCCCCCAGATCAATGGACAATTAGAATGGACGATTCAAACTTTAGAAGACATGCTTTGAGCTTGTGTTATGGAATTCAAAGGAAGTTGGGAAATGCACTTGCCTTTAGTTGAATTTACTTATAACAATAGCTATCATTCGACCATCAAGATGCCACCCTACGAAGCCTTATATGGACAAAAGTGTAGATCACCATTGTTTTGGGACATGTGGAAAAGTTGGTCATTGGACCTAATCTCATTCAAGATGCGCAAATAAGGTTTGAATTATCCAATAAATAATGAACGAAGCTTAAGAAAGACAAAAGAGTTAGGTGATAAAAAACAAGAGTTCTTAGTTTGAAGTCAGAAATCATGTATATCTGAAGGTTAACTCGATAAAGAATATACAACCAGTTCGAGCACAAGGAAAGTGAAGTCTAAGATATATTGGATCATTTGAGATACTTTAAAGGATCGATGATTTGTCTTATCGCTTAGCATTGCCACCGAATTTGTCGAGTATATATAATGTGTTCCACGTTTCGGTACTAAGAAAATATGTACCCGATCGTGACAAAATCATGGAGCTAGAACCAATATAGTTAAAGGAAAACCTTACATATGAGGAGCATCCCATTCGGATTTTGGATCACAAAGTTCAAAAGCTCAAAAATAAAGAGATTCAGTATGTTAAAGTGTTATGGAGAAACCATTCTCATGAGGAAGCCACTTGGGAGATCGAGGATGAAATTCGTAAGAAATACCCGAGCTTGTTTGGAGAATCAGGTACGAAAGTCAAGTTTTGAAGATAAAACTTTCTTTAAGGGGGGGAGGTTGTTATCCTAAGATTTTATGCTACGATCATGCTTAAATCCTAAACCAGTAGTCAACTGGAAACCCTAAGGTTAACAAACCTATATCAAACCTTAGTAGATTTAGATCTGGCAATCCCATGCTCTTAATCTCGAAACAAAGAAATTGAAATAGTAGTGGATAATAGTTTATAATAATATAAGGAATCATAAAAATATTAGATTCGATAATTTTTAATGTCTTTCAGATCCGAATGAGATTAGTTTTCAAAAACCGTATCCCAGTACGCCCAACGGCAAAAATATTCCGATAATACCAATAAACTCGTAAAAATACAAGGATTTCAAAATATCAATTTTAATAATTTTTTGGTATCTAAAAATATCATATATAGCTTAATTACATGTATTTTCTTTACTACTGGTATTAAATTATTTTATCTACCATTCATAGTACTATTCTATAATATTCACTACTATTCTATAATCTCTACTTTTCTACACCTATTCTTACACTCTACATATCTATTATCTACTTTTTACATTTCTCATATATCTTCATTCACATCAAACCTTACAACTTATTACTTTTAATTAACAAAAATAAAAAATAAATCAACACACCACTCTCTCTCCTCCCTCTCAATCACGCCGGTCATGGTCAAAACACACACACACATTTATTTTTTTCTTTTCAATTTATTTGATTCACACAATTTTTACTCTAAAAATTTCTATAAATACCCCAACTCCCTCCATTCCTTTCATACATTCATTTACCATACCAAAACTCTCCCAAATTCACTCAACAAACTCTCTCTCTCTCAAAAACCTCTCTTTTCTTTTCCTCTACTACCCATTTTTCCTACACACTTTCTACACACATAAACTATCCAAACTTTTCTTATACTACCACTTTCATATTTTCTCTTTAGGTAAATATTCTTACCCATATCCTTCTATCATGTCATGTAACTTAACATGACCATGGTGTATGTTTCTTAAACATTCAAATGTTATAGAAGTAACATTATGTTCATGTTTTGTTCTTGTTCATGAATAAATTTCATATTATGTTATTTTACTATTATGTTGTTTTGCTTATGTACATATTATTATTATTGTTCTAACTTAACATTTATATCTTATTACCTATATTTATGTATCTATATATATCATAAATCCTAAATGCTTACTAACTCACTAACAAGCTTATTACTATTATTGCCTTTTATTATTGCTTTTCTTTTTCTTTTCTTTTTCAGTCTAGTCTATTCTTAGTCTCGGGATGCCTTGATGAAGATAAGGCTTCCGATACTTGACAGGATTACCTTGATGAAGCTATGGTTCTCAGTACTTGACCATATTATCTTACTTCTTATCTTATATTTTCATTATTTTCACATTATATGCTCATATACATGCATCATCATAATGATATTGTCTCAACAACATTTAAAGTATAATTTTTCTTTAGTAGAAGAACTTGAAGCTGAAACTCTTTTGTTATGTAACTAGTCACTAAATAAAAGAGTTCGTCATCAATAACTTAGAAAATGGATTTTTTCTGCAAGCTTTCTCAAAGTTTTATTAAATAACAACAATGATAGTTTTACCAAGCAAATAGAGAAGAATAAGCATCTTCTTTTCATAATAAGATAACCCAACGCTTAGTAAAAATAATTTGTGTGTATGCAAATTTTTCATAAAAAGCTTAAGATTAAAGTCTTTCCAACTTCATAATAAAAACCAAGAAGTAAACTAGTTTTCAAAGTTAAGATAAAATCAACTCACTAATTCATACACCCACTTAAAAAAATAATGATTTTCAAGTTTCTAAAGAAGAAAACTATTTTCAAAAAGATAAAAGAAATATAAATATGATGAGTTCAAAAGCAATGGATTTTATCAACAACCCAAAAAGATGATTTCTTTTCGAATAAAATCGATAAAGGAAATTAAGAGACCAAGTTTTAGAAATAAAATTTATTCTTAAAGAAGTTAATAAATAAAAATTTAAGAGGATAGAAACCATTTAACAAAACCATTTTTAAGAAATATATATATATATATATAACTCAAAATCACTATAGGTCATTAATAACTTAATGAAAATTTTAGAAAACTTTATTTTTATCACCATAAGAAACATTTATAAAATATTAAAGTTAAAGGAAAATTTATTTTCTTTGGAAAAGAATTTGGGAAAAATAAAACAAGAACATACTTATTTACATTAACCTAAGAAGTTATAAAGTTTCTGCAAAACACATAGAAAAGAATTTGTTAAGTTTCAAGTTTCGTCACCATAAGATAAATTGTTTTACGAAAAATAATCGTTGAAATAGCACCATTAGAATTTTTGCATATAATATATGTCTATATATATACTCAAAGTATTTTTTTAATCATATACATATCTATAATTTTGCTAAAGGATTTTTGAATAAAGTTGAGTTTGGAAAATTGTTTTGCGAAGGTTGGAATTTCTCGTTTTGAATTTGTACCATGACTTTTAGAAAGCTAAATGACCATGTATGTAGGAAATAACCTTATAAACGAATCGATCTTTTCGAGTAGGTAGAAATTGTTATATAATAAGTGAAATTCCAAGTTAAAATGAGCAAGTTATGGCCATTTTAAGTTGGAATTACACTCCAAACGAATTTTGACGAACTTAGTAGAATAGAGTTACAAGTTTAAGTAAAACTTCCAAAAACTACTCATTTTGGGTATTTCTTTTGTATAGGTGACGTGGAGTCCGAACTACTTTACTTGGAGGATTATTTCAACTAAAGAGCTTCTGCTACTGTAACGCTCTACTTAATGGTATTACAACTTGCCATGTGTCATGCTCTTGAAAAGGATACGCCAAGGCTATAAAATACTAAACCACAAATATAATTATCTCCAAATTACACATAAAATGTTACTTGAATTTATCATTACTACAATTCGTCCCTTAGAAACATAAACTGATATTATCTAAAAGTACTTATATAAAATCCAAAACATAACAACTTATCTTATAAACATTTTCAATAATAATCCAAACAAACTCTATATACTTTATATGGTCTTCAAGGATCTTTTCTCCTATTCTTCTTTATCCATAATCTGTTAGTCACCAGTAAGAAAGTCAAATCTACTAACGTCGTCCCCCATTGTCAACATAAAAGTCATATCCAGACAATTCTCAACCAACATCATCTTCACCTGCACCTGAAAAATAAAGGATTGAGAGAAAACGCCCAGTATGCCATACCACACACACATGCGCGTGAACACACATCAAGCAAATTCACATGCATCATTTGCTTATGCAACATCCACAGGTTTATTGTCTTTTGATTAACCAACAAGCAGCGCAGTTGAGGATTATTCATGACTAATCCTAAACCCGGAGTAACTCATGACCTCGATCTAAACCATAGTATAAAATAATATATATATATATATGCGTTCCACAATTAAGCTAGTAACGACTCCTAATCTACCGAAATCATTTCCAGGTGCAACTCCACTAGGGACACCGACACACAAGGATCATCAGGTTGCCAGCGTTTGTATCACACTTCTGTTGTGGTCTTTACTAACCATAGCCAAATACAAGCAGCATACAATTTTTAAAAGCCTACAAAGATTAGCTCAGTTTATATGCATGTATAATCCTACAAGCACAAACAACAAACAAGATATGGTCGTACCTAGATTCGCTTCCAAACTCTAATCCACCAACAGATCTTCTTAAAAGAATAGAACCCTAATCCCACAAATATTCCTAATCAATAGCATATCTTAATCAATTTCAATTGCAACACATAATTAAACTCTAATCCTTAATTTCATAACCTTACTCAAAGGATCTATAACCCTAATCATAGATCTACGAAAAGAGGTTAACATACATGTCTCCTTTGTTTATAATTCAATGAAACCTTTAAACCCAACTTTCTCCTCAATTTCTAATTTCTCCACAATTCCTTCAATACATATATAAAATCTCCAGTTAACCATTCGAAATACAACAACAGATGAATTTCTTTAAACGACAATATTGAATGGATTCTTACATACCTAGAACTTGTAGATCTCAAATTAGAATAAGAACCCTAATCCATAATCCTCCTGAATTTCAATAATAATTTGAAATCACAAACCAATAATCCTCAAATTGTAGAGATTATAAAACCATAAGAAAAATATTACTTTTTCCTTTGAATCAGAGTCTCTCAGATCTCCAATCACTTTAGGGTTTCGCCACAACTCTTGGATGTCCTTCAAATCCGTGGAACAACACATATTAGAAAGATCGAACCAAAGAGAATGATTGAAAAAAAGACTAGAGAATGACCCACTTACCTAGAGTTTTTGCTTAGGAAAAGGCAAGGCAAAGCTAAGCTAAAGAGGTCTATTTATAGGACAAGGTTAGCTTAGGAAAAACGCAACCTCACAATCTTTAAAGATTTTGTTGACCATCATTAATGTGAGGGTTGATAATAGTATCTCATTTATTAGGATTGACTATAGAAAACTCTTTTTGATAACAAATGACACATTTGCCCTTCATTATGAAATACTTATCTTTATATTACAGCTACTATGGCTTAGTGAGTTTAAATTCTTGCATTTTGTACATATGTATTTGCTTGTAGTTTAGTAAGATTAGACTTTAGGAAAAGATAAAATATGAAACGTATGTGCTTTACTTGTATGATTGAAATTATGATAAGTATATCGAGGCAGGAATAGTTTACTAATCCTTGTATGATTTAGTATAGGAACGTTTTGTCTGCAAATTCTATGATCACTTATAAAATGTATAAATATTATGCATGATAACTTAATTAAAATGATTCATGCATGACACATAGTGAGTCACATTGCATTCATTACTACACCCTTGGTGGGACAAATGCATAGTAATGAGGTTAAGGAACCTAAAATTCTACTCTATGGCTTCTATTGCCTGCAATGAAAATGGTGAGTGGACACTTGAATTAACTACATTTTAGTGATTAATAGGAATTTGTATGAAACTACAAAAGTATCATTTGCTAACTATGGTCTCATTGCCCAGAACACCTAACCACCGAATGGAGGGGTAAATCCATTCAAACATATAATTCCCAGAAAATGGTATGTGTTGTTTGCTCACGTGTTTGATTGCATCTCATATGTGTTATTAAATAACTTGATTGAATATTGGTTGTTGAGTACTTTACTTGTGGAATTAATTATCACTAAGCAAGAAGCTTACCCCCTTATAGATACTTTTTGCAATTTCCCTATATATGGTTGAAGCCCTAAGGTGATTTCTCACAGGTATTACCTTTTGGCTTAAGGAGTTTTTGGAAGAAGTCAAAAACTAGATGTAGACTTAGACTTCTAAGTAAATCTTCATGTAATTACTTTGATTAGACTTCGATAGACCTTGATGGACTATATTTGATAGGGAAATGCCCCTTTGATTATTTGTAAGACTTTATATATTTCTCTATTTTAGATATTGTGTTATAATTTCCATTCTTAAACTGCTATATAGATGTCTTCTTAAAAAAACTTGTGTCAAAGTTGGTTCCTCCATGATCGTGAAGGTACGCCTTACACCCGATATCAAAACTTATGGCATGACTAAGGTTGTCATACTTAAGTTTTAATATGAAGTGTGGTGGACTGTCACGTTTAGAGTACCCTTTGGGGCATGATAGATATAGTTGATAGCTAATCCTCACTCCTTATAGACTAGACTCAGTATTCACCGATATATTATTACTACACATGCACCCGATATGCTATCGATTAAAAATTACGCTTCTAAAGGAATTTGAATACAACTAAAAAGAGTTTTAAAAAGCACATATATAAAAAGCATGATTAACCATCAAGCTGCCAGCATCAGTATCACACTCTGCGTAGTCTTTACTAATCATAGCCAATCACAAGCAGCAAAAAAATTTAATAAGCCTGATAAAATTAGGTAATTTAGAATTCTAAACCTATAGCACATACAACAAACAAGGTAAGGTCGTACTTGATTCACTTTCAAAACTCCAATTCTACTAACAATTCCTTTTAAAAAGATTGGAAACTATAATTTCACCAGAATGCTTGATCACATAAACAGAATAGATTTCAATATATAACTTACATAGCATAAAACTAATCCAACTTCATCTAAAATCCTAATCTTAATAGGAATATAAATTCAAACCTTCCTCCTTTGATAAAATTTCACAATTTCTCCAATCTTCGATCTAAGGTTTTCTTTATATTTTCTCTCACAAATGGAACATCCAATAAAAGATAAAGAAAAATAAAAAAATTAATCTTTTGCATCCTATAACTTTGGATCTTGATCCTCCTTAATAGTAGAATACAAAATCTCCAACAAAATATAAAGTTTCTCCATAAAACTTGATCTTCAAAAACAAAAAGAACTTTAGGCAAAGAACGTTCCCTTTAAATCTCCATAGGAAAGAAAAGGTCAACTCACCTCGAACTTGTTTCTTTATCTTTCCTTGAAGAAAATCTCACATATAGATCTTTTTAGAGAGGTTTCTAGGTTTAGGAATGAGTTTTTGAAAAGAGGAAGCCTAGTTTATATAGAAGACAAGGAATAATTATTTATCTTTAATAATGCCTCTTCATTTTTAATAATGTCTCTTCATCTTTAACAACATCTTTGTCACGCCCTGTAAACCCCGGGAATTCTCAGTAGCTAGAAAACCCCAGGAGTTGGAGACGAAACCCTAATCCGATCAGATTGAGTTTAGTGAATGGAGCCTAGGAACCCTAAATCCGGCTTTCCATCGGTTTCATAGTAAAATAAATATTTGGAGTAAATGAATTTGAATTGTTGTTCCAAAGTACATTTCAAACCTTTGAAAGTTTTAAATTCGGGAATTTTTCAATTCCGGGCCTTCCCGAGCCCAATTACGGAAAAGCGTGCCCCGGGCCACGGATTCAGAAAAATATTCCGGAATATTCATTAGAACCGTAATTTTATAAGGATTCCAAAAATATCAATTTCATAATTTTCGAGCTATAAAGATTACAGTTATAGCTTTTCCCGTGTTTTCGGAACAACCGGTAAAGTAGATGTCTTGTCTACTATTCACAAGTACAACCTACACTACACACTACCCATACCCTATTCTTACATCCTTACAACTACTCATTTCAATTTTCTTTTCCAAGAAATTTTGTCTTTTAAATAATTATTACATTTATTACATTTTCATTTACTAAATTACAAATTTCATTTTTTTTTAAACTCACACACACACACCACATATGGCCGGCGCCCCTCCCTCAATTTTCCCTCTCATTTGATTATTTTTACTTCTTTTATTAAAGCTAAACCCTAAATTATTTGATTATATACTAAATGTTCTCTCTCTCTTCTCATTTCTTTCATTTTCAATTTTTCAAAAGAGATCAAAACCCTCTCTTCTCTCCCTCCTTGTGCCGAGCACTCCTCCCCTCTCCCTCTTGCATTTTCAACTCAAAACTCCTCCATTTCTACCTTAGATCCTCCTTTGGTATGTTGATTCAAGCCTTGTTTTCCTAGTTCTTGTAATGGCAAGACCATATCTTGTGTATTTCCTCACTAAATCCCAATGAGCTAAGGCTAGGGGCATGGAAACACATGAACAAGAATGTCAAGCCATCACAAGACATGGATCTAATGTTTAGATGTGTTTTTGTTAAGATTTCATCTTGTTCATGCATGTAAAGTAGTGACCTTGCACATACATTGTTGTTCATGCCATGAGATCCATGCTTTTTATGTCATATGTTGTAGATCTAAGGTTTAGACATTCATAACTTCATGTACATGCATGATCATAGGTTCATTTTTTTTATGCTTGATCATAAATGAGTCTTGTTCATGTATAGAGATGATAGATAGTATATCTCCACATATAGATGGCAAGACATTGAAAAAGGAAGGACTTTGTTAGATGGAAAGTTGAAAATTCGGATGAAATGGAAACCCTACCTAAAGACCTCCAAAATCAATTTTAAACTTATATTTCATAAGAAAAATGAAGGGTATGTGTAATAGACATGTTGAAGGAATTATTTTCATGAGTTTAGATGAGTTTAGGCATGATAAAAATAAGGAAAACAAGAGGTGAAGTTAGATGAAAAATGTTGACTTTAAATGTGTAGTCAAATTCGTAACTTTGTGTAATGCCTAAATAAACACTTAGTATTTAAGTCTAAAATGAATGTTTTATAAGCTAAATGAAGTCCTTAGATAATGTATACATTGAAGCCCCAATTTTTAATGCATTAGACTAGATTTCCCTTAAGAAAAATGTAAGAAAAGAAAATTTGGAAAATTCGGATTTTTACAACTAGCTTATTTGAAAACATGTTTACCAAATGAAAAATGTGAATTTTTGTGCATGAATGGAGGCCATGACTATTATAGACTTTGAGAACCTATTTTAGTTAAATAATAAGTAGATTACAAGATTAAAAACCAAAGAAACCCTAAGGAGTATAATGTGGGAAATAACTTCTTAGAATTAGCCTTTATGAAACTTTCCCCAACACTTAGGAGTTCCTAAAAGTTTATTACTACAAAAATCATCATGACCATGCACAATTGAGTTCATTACATGGCATACACATTAGTAGTTCATTCCTAAATCATTCATGCATGAATCACTAGGAACATTTTTATCAAAAGCAAAGCACATTTTCAAAGTTGGATCAATTGCGGGACAGAACTGATCCCACTGTTCCGTGACCCTATTATTTTCAAAACTTGGATTTAATACTTGAATTAGATAGATCTTTCGAAGTAGATGAAGATCGATATAAAGTTTGCGAAATTCCGAGTTAAAATGACCAAGTTATGGCCGTTTTAAGTCGGAACTTCCAAATATAGCGAGAAATCCGAATTCAACTAGTCTAGATGTATAGTTTGATTTAATTACATGGTGAGAATCTCATAGGGATTATTCTTGATTGGTAGGTGATTCCGAGCAGGACGACACTCTACCACCCGATTATTATTATTAAGAGTTTGGTGACCCATGGCCGAGTGAGTTACTTCCACTCTCAATTAATGCTTGTGAATGTAATGTAGTGGCACTAGTGATGTAGGCAAAGATAAAAGAATTGTACAAGCATGATGGGGTATGTGGGAATTATTTATGTTGTGAATTGTTGATATGTGAAATGGAACTTAAGCATATCGAAACCGGGTGTTAAGATATTGATTGTTTATTAGAATCATATGATGAATGTCTGCGTATACTTGTTGGTCACTTAAAAGAATCGAATTAATGACTATTCGACTCCGACTATAAACTGAGTTCATTCATGTCACGATGGGGTTGGAGCATTTGCATTGGTTGGTTTTTCGTGACCCATAAAACGAATGTGAGGTTAATCGTGATCCATAAAACGAATGTGAGGTTAATCGTGATCCATAAAACGAGCTTTTAATCAGTTGACCGTGAGCTTAAACGGCGTCGTACCGCAGGATTCGTTAATCTGCTAACCCGGGATGGAGGGCGCAAGTCCATCCACATATGATTTCCGGTTGGTCATATGTTTGTTGATTTCATTTGTATGGTGCATACACTTGCTTGAATAATACTTGTTTGAATGATTGTTTAATTGCGTTATGGAAGTATTACTCACTAAGCTAGTTAGCTTACGCCCCGATAGTGTTTATCTTTTGCAGCATGAGTTTATATGGCTTAGGCCAAGGCAAGCCACAGCGCAGGTACCGGAGATAGGAGTTTCCCATAGAAGTTTGATTCATTTCTTTTGTATAGACTTCCATTGGAAACTAAGGACTCTGGATGACTGTAATAGACTGTTATTCTTTTGCGGGGGAATGCCCCTTAGATTTTGTAAACCTTAAAGATTTATGCGTTTTGATTTATTATCTATGGCTAATGAATGCCTGTTAAACTGTTAAACTCCATTTGTTGAAGTATTCTATTGTCGTAAGGAACGCTTTACATCTACTTAAGACTCCGAAGGCCCGGTTAGGGAACTCGAGAGTCTTACTTAGTATGTGGCGGACTGTTACGTTTAGGATACCCTACGGGGCGTGACAGTTTAAGTTGGTATCAGAGCCTAGGTTATAAAACAAGACAATAGAATTAAAATAAACGGACCTAGAAATCTAATTACTAGGTTAAATGGAGTTAAAAACGTTTTCTTGTTGAGTCTAATTAGTAGTATTGTTTGATGTAGGTCTCTCTGGGTGAGACTAGGGAAAGGGCAAGGAATTTTACGAAAAGAAATGATGAAACCATGGTAGAATATAGACTGAGGCTAAGAGAACTGTGTGAAGATTTTGCCTTGGCCCGACATCCCCGGACCCTAGGGGAAATGTACAGGTTATGGAAGGATGGGCTGAGATATACCGATGGGCTTCAGTAGTGGATCAATTGAGTTATGATCCTATGGGAAGAAGGAGCTGGACGAAGTTAGAGAATCTATACATTAGAGAGGATCATGGTTGATTACGGGCGTGAGCCCATGACAAGAGAAGCCACGTTTATCTTGAAAAGTGGAGGAAACCGAACCCCTCCAGATTTTAGGGTATGGATCCCCATAGGCCCTTATATGTTTATGCTCATGATAACTTATTTGATCACCATGACTGGAACATAGCTGATGCATGGAATCATATCACCTGGCATGCAATCTATCTGGACATCCTCCCCCCCCGTGTAATGCTCCACCTCCAGCTATGGATATAGGTATGCAGCTGAATGGAGCACCTGTGATTGAAGAGGAAGAAGAGGAGGAGGAGGAGGATCCCGAGGAGGATCCGAACTGGGAACAAAATGAGGTGCCTAGGACCCCTACCCCGCCTGTTGAACCAGAAGTGCAGGTAAACCCAGAACCCGATCAAATTATATGGGATTTTAACCGGATGTTGGAGATACCAGAGAGTGGGAGGGTAGAACCCGAGGTAGATTCCAGGCTATGGAGAGATGTGTATGTGGAGGGTGAGAACCCACCTGTGCTTGACCTAGCAGTAGTAGAACCCGAGGCCCCAGTGCCTATGGAGACAGAGAATGTGGCAGATGAGCCTGTGAGAGCCTGAAGTAGAGGTGAACCGCCTAGGTGAGCCCGAGATAAGAGGTGAGGAGAGAAGTAAGCCCGCATGAGGGGCAAGGGACTGAAGAAGAAGAAGAAGAGGAAGAAGAAAGTGAGGATCAGGAGCCTCTAGTTCGACCCGCTAGGAAGCGGAGGATGACCACCAGGGAGTATCTTAGCTTGTTCGTCCGACAGGACGATGGTGGTTCTACCAGCAGGGACGACTTCCTAGCCCGACCCCCGACAGCTCTAGTGATGATTAGAGACCGGGATGTTAGCTAACCCATAAAGTCCAAGCGGAATCCTGATTTTCTTATTTTGTAGTAGGCAATGCGGGATGCCAAATTGCCTTAGGATTTCAGGATAGTTAGTGTTTTGTTGTTCTTTTTCCCTGTATTTTGTCATGTTTTCGGGAATAGGGAAATTGATTAGAATAGGAAGGAGCTTAGCTAGCCAAATTTTGGGACTAAAAGTTGATGTAATATTTGTATGGCTCGCTAAAGAAATGAAAAGGATCACTTTTGTTTTAAAGAAATGGATTGTGAAAAGCACGCATTCTAGTCTTGATACATAAGAGACATTAACTGCATATAGATTGCATAAGCATCACTCATTCGCATTATTGTGTGAAATATCAATTAGTTACATATGTGTGGATTCTTCTATTTCCCTTGTGGTTCTTTTAATTATTCCTTATTTTCTTTTATGGATTATTTTGACTCATCTTATGACTTTATGGATTATGTATTCCTTTTTCCTTCTGAGTTTAAATTCCAGATTTCGCAACTTCTGAGCTTGTTATTAATCTTATTCCTTTGAAACCTAAAAACCCTAAATATGCTAAAACTCCATTAAACATTGTGTAACAGACGAAACCGACGAACTCGGAACCAAGGACAAGGGTCTAACCCTAATGAAGCCGATCAACCGGCTATACAACAACCTGACCCCCAAGGAGTAGCACCCCAAAACCAACAGGGCGATGTGCTAAATGCGATTGGGCATTGGCCAATCTCTGAACACCTTTATCCAGAATCAAATCCAGTGCAGAACCCACCCCCAAGTCAGAGTGCTCGGGATTCAGCACCACATCCGCCGCCCGCAGATCATCGGGAAATGACTGCGGAGCACCTGCTCCACAGAGGAGCACTCCTATAATGTGCGGTTGCCGCCACCCCCGCCATACAGGAGACCCCACCGAAGCTCTTTACCGGACTTCATTAAGAGCAACGGTACTTTGATGGGGCATTCGGTAAGCCGGATGAAGCTGAGGATTGGTTGGCCAAGTGGAACGTTCTTTTGCTGCATACGAGATTCCACCTTACTTGCAGCTAGAATATGGGACGTATATGTTAAGATACAATGCTCGAGTCTGGTGGGACTCCAAGAGAAGGAATTTGACTCCCCGGCCACCTGGGAAACCTTCCGCCGGGAATTCTTGAATAATTACTTTCCCTCTAGCTTGAGGGTGAAGTATAGTGCGGACTTCCTTCATGTAAAGCAGAAAGGGAGAACGGTAGAGCAATATGAAACTGAATTTGTTCACCTGCTGCATATGCCCTGAATCTTTCAGGGATAGTGAGGAATTAAAGAAGCAGGTATTTCTGGGAGGCTTGGACGAAGAACTGCGATCAAGCTAGAAGAGTTTGGAGTAAGAACCTATCCCGAGATGGTAGAAAAGGCTCGAGTCATTGAAGGGGCTAGGAAAAGAAGTATCAGGAGCCCGAAAAGAGAGTATTCGGGAAGAGGCCGTTTGATGCCTCGAGCTCAGGTTCAAGGTAAACGGTACAGGCCGTACCAAGGGTTTAAAGAGGAGTCTAGCAGCAAGCCAACCCAATTCAAAGCCAACGTCACATGTTGGAAATGTAAGGGACACATGCACCTAGGCAATGCCCGCAGTTGAGGAACAAGTGCTATTTTTGTGGCGATGCTGGCCACATGGTTTTTACATGCCCAAAGAAGCTGGCAGTAACTTGCTTTATTTGCAAAGAGAAAGGGCACTTAGCTTCCGAGTGTTCACAAGCGAAAGAGCGTGGCCACCCGACCCTTCGGAGCCTCGAGCAATACCAACCCCTTGAGGTCTGGTAACAAGAGCGGAAGTCGAGCAGCTTCCGCGATGCACGGGATGAGGCTGTACAATTAGAAGGCCAATGGATGGTGGAAGAAGACGAAGATGAGGACGTAGAGTTGGCAGCTTTGGATCAAGCGAGAGTGATGGTGGCCTGGTGACAGGTTAGTAACAGAAACCCCTCCTAAGTTGAAATTAAGTTGTTTAAATTGATTGCTGTTTAAATGAAATTGTATATATTATGGAAAGCTGGAAGTAGAGACCCTTTATGGATAGCCTTACGATATTTTAAGGTTCATATGTGATGGGTTTTGTGACCTCAGGACATATACAAGTAAATACGTGGAAGCCTATGCCTTGTTTGACACGGGAGCGACCCACTCGTTCATCACAAATAGTTTGGCAACCCGACTCGGATTGCCCATAGCCACAACCATGGTTAGCTTGAGGATTAAGACCCCCACGGGGAGTGTGTGTCAACCCGAGATCTAATAAAAGACTGTCCATTGGAAATCCATGATCACCACTCCAAAAGTGATCTAATTGTGCTGGAAATGAATAAATACGAAGTTATCCTCGGGATGAATTGGTTAAGTAAAGTAAAGGCAATAGTGGATTGCCAAAAGAGGACTGTATGTTTTTATGATCAATCGGGAGAAAAGTAGAATTTATGGGAGAGGCCTTAGTCCCAAGAAGGATTGATCTAAGCTCATTCGAGCTGATGATGGAGGATGAGGAAATGATACCGATTGAGGGTCTTGGATGAAGGGGAAAACCGTGAGGAAAAGGAATATTCCAGTGGTGAATGAATACTTGGATGTGTTCCCAGAAATTTTGCCGGGATTACCGCCAAGAAGAGAGATCGACTTTGAGATTGTGTTGGCTCCAAATACCGAACCAATATCTAAAGCGCCATACCGGATGGCACCGGCTGAGTTGAAGAGCTAAAGACGCAGTTACAAGACTCTGGACCAGAAATTTATAGACCAAGTGTATCGCCATGGGGCGCACCCGTTTGTTTGTGAAGAAGAAGGACGGATCGATGAGGTTGTGTATAGACTACCGGGAATTGAATAAGGTGACTGTCAAAAATCGATATCCCTTACCAAGAATCGACGATTTATTTGACCAGCTACAAGGAGCTTGTGTGTTCTCACGTATTGACTTACGTTCGGGGTATCATCAGCTAAGGATTAAGCCTGAGGATGTGCCTAAGACAGCTTTTCGTACTCGTTATGGGCACTACGAGTTTTTGGTAATGTCATTTGGACTGACGAATGCACCGGCTGCATTATGGACTTAATGAATAGAGTCTATAAGCCGCTTTTGGATAAATGTGATAGTCTTTATAGACGACATCCTCATATATTCAAAGACCAGAGCAACATGAGGAGCATCTCCGTTTGGCATTGCAAACCTTACGAGATAACAAGCTGTACGCCAAGCTGTCCAAGTGTGACTTTTGGTTAGACGGATATCCTTCCTCGGACATGTGGTAACGGGTGATGGGATATCAGTTGATCCCGAAAAGATCAAGCAATAGTGGATTGGAAGCCACCACAAACCGTTACTGAAGAGGAGTTTCTTGGGATTGGCTGGCTATTATCGCAAATTTGTGAAGGATTTTTCAAAGATAGCTAAGCCGTTGACTCAATTGACTCAAAAGAACGAAAAATTCATTTGGACAGACAAGAGAGAACAAAGTTTCCAGGAACTAAAGCGACGACTGGTCTCGGCACCGATTTTGGTTTTACCAGATCCGGAAAAGTCTTACACGGTACATAGTGATGCTTCGAGAAATGGTCTTGGATGCGTCTTGATGCAAGAACGGAAGGTCATTGCGTATGCTTCTCGGCAATTGAGACCGCATGAGCAGAACTACCCTACGCATGACTTGGAGCTAGCTGCAGTTGTCTTTGCCTTGAAGTTATGGCGACATTACTTGTATGGGCAACGGTGTGAGATATACACCGATCATAAAAGCCTTAAATACCTGTTCACACAGAAGGAGTTAAACATGCGGCAAAGGAGATGGTTGGAATTAATAAAAGATTATGACCTGGGAATAAATTACTGTCCAGGAAGAGTGAATGCAGTCGCAGACGCCCTAAGTCGGAAGAATCATGGAGAGGTAGCCGCTTTGATTACAAGCCAGAAGGAATTGATTAAGGAATTTGAGAAGTTAAGGATCGAGTTCACAGATCGAAGTGCTGAGCTGGAGATATCTAACTTGGTGCTAGAAACCCTCGTGGAAAGAATCAAAGAAGCACAGAGGTACGACGAGGTGATACAAAGGATAAAAAGGGAAACCCAAGCGGGGAAATACCTTGACTTTGCCGTGGATGAGGAAGACGTGATCCGGATGAACGGAAGGCTGTGCGTACCAGAGGATGAGGAGTTGAAGAAGGAGATAATGGGTGAAGCGCATAACTCCGGGTATACCATGCATCCGGGAGGCACCAAAATGTACCAAGATTTGAAGAGTTGCTATTGGTGGAATGGAATGAAGCGAGACGTGGCAGATTATGTAATGAAGTGCGCAGTATGCCAACAGGTGAAGGTAGAGCACCAGAGACCGGGCGGAATGCTAAAGCCCTTACCTATTCCGGAATGGAAGTGGGATCAAATATCCATGGATTTTGTTTGTGGCTTCCCAAAGACTCCATCGGGCTGTGATGCAATATGGGTAATAGTGGATCGGTTAACTAAGTCGGCGCATTTCCTACCCATAAATATGACCTATTCAATGGAAAAGTTAGCCAAGATTTATATCAGAGAGATAGTAAGATTACATGGCATACCTGCAGGGATCATCTCGGATAGAGACCCGAGATTTGTGTCCAAGTTTTGGACAAGCTTGCAGAAGAGCTTGGGTACTAAATTGCATTTCAGTACGGCTTACCATCCTCAGACCGACGGACAGTCTGAGCGAACGATCCAAACCCTTGAAGACATGTTAAGGGCATGTACCCTGGAATTCAAAGGGAATTGGGATAATCATGTTCACCTAATCGAGTTTGCCTATAATAACAGCTATCACTCCACTATCCAGATGCCTCCGTATGAAGCCTTATATGGACGGCGATGTAGGTCCCCTTTGTTTTGGGATGAGGTGGAAAAGGTAGCAATTGGGCCGGAATTGGTACAGGAAGCCGCAGATAAAGTGAGGTTGATTCAGCGGAAGATGAAGGAAGCCCAGGATCGACAAAAGAGCTGGGCAGACTTGAAAAGACGAGAGCTTGAATTTAAAGTGGGCGATCATGTGTACCTGAAGATAAACCCGATCAAAAGTATCAAGAGAATGCGTACACAAGGGAAATTAAGCCCGAGATACATTGGACCTTTGAGATTTTGGAAAGAGTCGGAGACCTGGCGTATCGGCTAGCCCTACCACCTAATTTGTCCGGGATTCACAATGTGTTTCATGTGTCAGTTTTGAGGAGATATGTGGCCGACCCAGAGAGGATTCTGGAATTGGAGCCAATCCAGTTGAGGGAAAACCTGACCTATGAAGAACACCCAGTAAAGATATTGGATAAGAAAACTCAAAAGCTACGAAACAAAGACATTCACTACGTGAAAGTATTATGGAGGAATCATGCTTATGAAGAGGCAACCTGGGAAGCGGAGGATGAAATCCGGAGAAAGTACCCCGAGATATTTGAAGGAAAAGGTACGTCAGTTCCGTTTTGAGGACAAAACTTTATTTAAGGTGGGGAGGTTGTAAACCCCGGGAATTCTCAGTAGCTAGAAAACCCCAGGAGTGGGAAACAAAACCCTAACCCAATCAGATTGAGTTTAGTAAATGAAGCCTAGGAACCCTAAATCCGGCTTTCCTTCGGTTTCATAGTAAAATAATATTATGGAGTAAATGAAAGTGAATTGTTGTTCCTAAGTACATTTCAAACCTTTGACAATTTTAAATTCGGGAATTTTTCAATTCCGGGCCTTCCCGAGCCCAATTACGGAAAAGCGTGCCCCGGGCCACGGATTCAGAAAAATATTCCGGAATATTCATTAGAACCGTAATTTTATAAGGATTCCAAAAATATCAATTTCATAATTTTTCGAGCTATAAAGATTACAGTTATAGCTTTTCCCGTGTTTTCGGAACAACCGGTAAAGTAGATGTCTTGTCTACTATTCACAAGTACAACCTACACTACACACTACCCATACCCTATTCTTACATCCTTACAACTACTCATTTCAATTTTCTTTTCCAAGAAATTTTGTCTTTTAAATAATTATTACATTTATTTCATTTATTACATTTCATTTACTAAATTACAAATTTCATTTTTTTTTCAAAACTCACACACACACACACATATGGCCGGCGCCCCTCCCTCCTATTTTCCCCCTCTTTGTGTTATTTTTACTTCTTTTATTAAAGCTAAACCCTAAATTATTTGATATATATACTAAATGTTCTCTCTCTCTTCTCATTTCTTTCATTTTCAATTTTTCAAAAGAGATCAAAACCCTCTCTTCTCTCCCTCCTTGTGCCGAGCACTCCCCCCTCTCCCTCTTGCATTTTCAACTCAAAACTCCTCCATTTCTACCTTAGATCCTCCTTTGGTATGTTGATTCAAGCCTTGTTCTTCCTAGTTCTTGTAATGGCAAGACCATATCTTGTGTATTTCCTCACTAAATCCCAATGAGCTAAGGCTAGGGGCATGGAAACACATGAACAAGAATGTCAAGCCATCACAAGACATGGATCTAATGTTTAGATGTGTTTTTGTTAAGATTTCATCTTGTTCATGCATGTAAAGTAGTGACCTTGCACATACATTGTTGTTCATGCCATGAGATCCATGCTTTTTATGTCATATGTTGTAGATCTAAGGTTTAGACATTCATAACTTTATGTACATGCATGATCATAGGTTCATTTTTGTTTATGTGCTTTATTGATCATAAAAATGAGGTCTTGTTCATGTATAGAGATGCTAGATAGTATATCTCCACATATAGATGGCAAGAACATTGAAAAAGGAAGGACTTTGTTAGATATGAAGAATTGAAAATTCGGATGAAATGGAACCCTATCCTAAAGACCTCCAAAATCAATTTTAAACTTATATTTCATAAGAAAAATGAAGGGTATGTGTAATAGATATGTTGAAGGAATTATTTTCATAAGTTTAGATGAGTTTAGGCATGATAAAAATAAGGAAAACAAGAGGTGAAGTTAGGATGAAAAATGTTGACTTTAAATGTGTAGTCAAAATTCGTAACTTTGTGTAATGCCTACATAAACACTTAGTATTAAGTCTAAAATGAATGTTTTATAAGCTAAATGAAGTCCTTAGATAATGTATACATTGAAGCCCCAATTTTTAATGCATTAGACTAGATTTCCCTTAAGAAAAATGTAAGAAAAGAAAATTTGGAAAATTCGGATTTTTATAACTAGCTTAATTGAAGACATGTTTACCAAATGAAATATGTGAATTTTTGTGCATGGATGGAGGCCATGACTATTATAGACTTTGAGAACCTAATTTTAGTCAAATAATAAGTAGATTACAAGATTAAAAACCAAGGAAACCCTAAGGAGTATAATGTGGGATAATAACTTCTTAGAATTAGCCTTTATGAAACTTTCCCCAACACTTAGGAGTTCCTAAAAGTTTAGTACTACAAAAACCATCATGACCATGCATAAGTTGAGTTCATTACATGGCATACACATTAGTAGTTCATTCCTAAATCATTCATGCATGAATCACTAACTAGGAACATTTCTTATCAAAAGCAAAGCACATTTTCAAAGATGGATCAATTGCGGGACAGAACTGATCCCACTGTTCCGTGACCTTATTATTTTCAAAACTTGGATTTAATACTTGAATTAGATAGATCTTTCGAAGTAGATGAAGATCGATATAAAGTTTGCGAAATTCCGAGTTAAAATGACCAAGTTATGGCCGTTTTAAGTCGGAACTTCCAAATATAGCGAGAAATCCGAATTCAACTAGTCTAGATGTATAGTTTGATTTAATTACATGGTGAGAATCTCATAGGGATTATTCTTGATTGGTAGGTGATTCCGAGCAGGACGACTCTCTACCACCCGATTATTACTATTAAGGAGTTTGGTGACCCATGGCCGAGTGAGTTACTTCCACTCTCAATTAATGCTTGTGAATGTAATGTAGTGGCATTAGTGATGTAGGCAAAGATAAAAGAAATTGTACAAGCATGATGGGGTATGTGGGAATTATTTTGTGTTGTGAATTGTTGATATGTGAAATGGAACTTAAAGCATATCGAAACCGGGTGATAAGATATTGATTGTTTATTAGAATCATATGAAGAATGTCTGAGTATACTTGTTGGTCACCTAAAAGAATCGAATTAATGACTATTCGACTCCGACTATAACTGAGTTCATTCATGTCACGATGGGGTTGGAGCATTTGCATTGGTTGGTTTTTCGTGACCCATAAAACGAATGTGAGGTTAATCGTGATCCATAAAACGAATGTGAGGTTAATCGTGATCCATAAAACGAGCTTTTAATCAGTTGACCGTGAGCTTAAACGGCGTCGTACCGCAGGATCGTTAATCTGCTAACCCGGGATGGAGGGCGCAAGTCCATCCACATATGATTTCCGGTTGGTCATATGTTTGATGATTTCATTTGTATGGTGCATGCACTTGCTTGAATAATTACTTGTTTGAGTGATTGTATTTAATTGCGTTATGGAAGTATTACTCACTAAGCTAGTTAGCTTACGCCCCGATAGTGTTTATCTTTTGCAGCATGAGTTTATATGGCTTAGGCCAAGGCAAGCCACAGCGCAGGTACCGGAGATAGGAGTTTCCCATAGAAGTTTGATTCATTTCTTTTGTATAGACTTCCATTGGAAACTAAGGACTCTGGATGACTGTAATAGACTGTTATTCTTTTGCGGGGGAATGCCCCTTAGATTTTGTAAACCTTAAAGATTTATGCGTTTTGATTTATTACCTATGGCTAATGAATGCCCTGTTAAACTGTTAAACTCCATTTGTTGAAGTATTCTATTGTCGTAAGGGAACGCTTTACATCTACTTAAGACTCCCGAAGGCTCCGGTTAGGGAACTCGGGATTCTTACTTAGTATGTGGCGGACTGTTACGTTTAGGATACCCTACGGGGCGTGAACAGGAATGGTCATTTACCGCTTATAGAGTTTGCTTACAACAACAGCTATCATCCTACCATACAAATGCCGCCATATGAAGCTTTATACGAACGACGTTGTAGATCGACTTTGTTTTAGAATGATGTGGAAAAGCTTACTATTGGACCGGTTTTGGTGCAAGATGTGGCGAATAAAGTAAGAATAATCCGACAAAGGATGAAAGAGCCCAAGATAGATAGAAAAGCTGGGCAGATCAGAAAGGCGAGTTTTGGAATTTAGGTGGGAGACCATGTGCATTTAAAGATAATCCGATCAAGAGTATACACGATTTACGCTCATAAGGAAAGTTGAGCTCATGATACTTGGACCTTTCGAAGTGCTTAAAACGAGTTGGAGATTTAGCCTACGCTTAGCCTTGACCAAACCTATCAGGAGTACACAACGTGTTTCATGTATCCGTCTTACGCAAGCATGTAGCTGATCTTGACCAAATACTGGAGTTGGAGTGGTATTGCTAAAAGAAACTTAAACTCACGAAGAGCACCCGTACAAGTTTTGGATCAAAAAATCTAAGGCTATGGAATAAGGAAATCGAATATGTCAAAGTCCTTTGGAGGAATCACGCCCATGAGGAGGAACTTAGGGAGGCCGAAGATGAGATACGACGCAAGTACCCGAGTCTATTTGAAGCTTCAGGTATGTATTTCCAAGTTTTAAGGACAAAATTTCTTTAAGGAGGGTGTGTAAACCCCCAAAGTTTTACGATCGATTAAGTTTAACCCTAATTAGAAGTCAACCGAAAATCTTAAGTCAACAAAACCCTAGTTAGGATGTACAGTTTAAGTCCGAAAATTTTGTGTTAACCTTTAAAGGTAGTGTATGGGATTAGTATGTAGAATAGTTCGTAATAATAAGAGAGCTTAAAAATATCAAATTAGTCAACCATAATTTGTTTTGAACCCGATCGGATATAGTTTCGAAAAATGTGTCCTGGAGATTAGAATAGTAAAACTATTCCGGATATACCGTTAGACTCGTAAAAATATAAGGTTTTCAAAAATATCAGTTTTATAATTTTCAGTAACTAAAAATATCAGATATCGTATTTATACACGTATTTTCTTACTACTAGTACTTTATTAGTCACATCTACTTTACATTACACTAGTCATTACTATTCATTTATCTCTACTTTTTCTACCACCTACTCTTACACTCTACATACCTATTTTCCTTACTTTTTACCTTTCTCATAATTTTATATCATATATACCAAACATATTATTTTTAACACACAAAATTACAAAAATAAAAATAAAAATCTCTCCCTCTCTTTAAACCCTATGGTTGGCGCCCCCCTCTTCTCCCCTTTCTCATTTTTTTTTTCAATTTTTCTTTAATTAAATCATACTAATTTCACTTCTCATTTTCCTATAAATACCCCCTTCTCTTTTTTTTTTTTTCACACTTCATTTACCACAAATTCACAATCAAAACTCTCCAAAATCTTCCTCTCAAAAGTCTCTCTAAATACTCTCTCCAAAACTCACCTAAAATACTCCAAAAACTTTCTTCTTCTACACACAAAAAACCCATTTATACATACTACTTCCAACTCATCTTTAGGTAAAACTTCTTTTCATATTTACCACAATGTCATGTAACTTTACATGACCATGGTGTGAGTTTCCTAAACTTGTTGTTATTGAAGTTATGCGATGTTCATGTATTGTTCTTGTTCTTGTTCATGAAAATCCGTTTCTATATTTTTATGTTGTTATTATGTTTTGCACATATTATTGTTGTTATTATGCTAACTTTTTTTAACTATATCTAATTAAATATATCTATATATCTATATATCTCTTTAGAGAATATAAGCTCACTTGTGATTTATTTATTTATTTTCATGCAATGCAATTTATTTACTTTCATTGCAATTTATTTACCTTCTACGTTATTTTAAGACTAGTCTTTTTAGTTTTAGACTTCTCATCATCAAGTCAAAATAATTTTTCTTTTCTTTTTGGGACTAGTCCATTTCTTAGTCCGAGAGCATTGATTTAAAGTTAAAACTCTCAATACTTGACTTATATTATTTTGCTTATTATTTTGTTATCATAAATTTGGTTGTTATTATTCTCATATTCATGCAAAATAAAGGTTGTTGTCTAAGCCACTAAGTTTAAACAATACTTTCGACAAAAAAGATCCTGTCACCAAAGAAGGGTTCTAAAAAGAAATTTAGAATTTTTAATTATTAAGAGGAATCTTTTTTTTTTCTCAAAGCCTTGGGAAGAACTCGTTATAATACCATCATTTTAAAAGGCTTTTCTAAAACCACAACTATAGTAATAATAGGTTGTTTTCTAAAAATAAGGAAGACAATTCTTTGTTACAAAAATATTTTTCTTAAGAAAATAAAATAAAGGAAACCCCATAAAAAGAAAATATAAGTTTTCAAACTATGGTCGAAATAATAGTCAAAGAAAATACATAGGAAGTTAATAAGATAAGTGACACTAATGTTAAAAGTTTCAAAAAGGAAAAATAGAAAAATTTATTTTTATGATAAAGTCACTAAGGAAAATAGTAAGATAAACATAAAATACTCTTTGAAAACAAAATAATCAAAATATTCATTTTTAAAGAATTTACAAAAAGGATTTCTCATAAATTTTGATTTTTCCCAAAATTCTAACTAACATTGTTTTTATTAAAGAATTTGTTTGGACAATAAATACTTGAGGATGTATGAAATATGAGCTATATATCTACAAAAAGGAATTTCTCAACTATATAGATAATTAAGTATTTATCAAAGAAGTTTTTGGATGATTTGATGATTGAAACAAATGCTTTTGGGATGGGAAATTTCGTGGTGAATCTAATCGCCACTGTTCTAGAGCTCACATGACCTAGTTTGATGGAAACAGTATTAGAAATGGATAGATCTTTTTGAATAGGTAGAAAATGGTATACTATATGTGTAATTCTAAGTTAAAATGACCAAGTTATGGTCGTTTTAATTTAGAATTATCTTCTATACGAATTTTGACGTTCTTGTGACATAAGTTTTGTCAAATTACAAGAGGATTATCAAGGAATACTCATTATGAGTATTTTTCTTGAATAGGTGATCCCAAGGAAGAATATCCATATCCTAATAATTATTTTGACTAAGTGGATTGTTCGATCGACTCTTCCATTTAGAAAAAGTATCACCATGGCAACGTGAGTTTATTTCCTTAAATTGTGTACTTGATTGTGCTTGTAGTATAGATGCATTAGAATAAGAAAAGACAAAATGCTATGTATGTAAGTTGTATGAAAGAGCACTAAGAATATCGAGGCGAGAATTGATTGTATGGAATTACTTGTCTTAGTATAGAATTTGATATGTCCGAAATTCTATGATCACTTTAAAGTTGACAATAATGATGCTATGATACCTTAAATAAATTGATTCATACATACCACGTAGTGAGTCACATTGCATGGGGTTATTATCCTTGGGTGAAAGGATGGTAATAAGGTAAAGTAATGCTTAGCGGCAATGATTGAAAGCAATGCTTGGCGACAAAGAATTTAAAACAATGCTTAGCGGTAATCTGAAAGCATGCTTAACACGAGTAGACTTAATATGCTTGGTGATAATGATCGAAAGCATAACTTAACTAAGGTGACTCGTTTTGAGATTACTTATTATCACCAAAACCCTGAATGAAGGGCGTAAATTGATTCAACATATAGTTCTCGGAAAACTATATGCTTTGTTTGCTCATGTATATATTGCATTTCACTTGAATGCTTAAATAACTTATTTGAATTTTGCTACTCAAGTATTTACTTATGGAAATAATTCTCACTAAGCCTGTTAGCTTATACCCCTATAGATATCTCTTGCAGTTTAGCTATTTGTGGTTGAAGCCATGGGAACCTTGCAGTCAAGTATTTCTTTTTTGGTTAATGAATTTTAGATGAAGTTTAGCATTAGTTTAGATGTAGACTTCATAGGAAAATTTCTTGTAATAGATTCTAGCATTTTGATAGGGGAATTCACTTAAGGCTTGTAACACGATAGTTGTGAATGAATGAATATTATGATTTTTTCTTAATTTGTTATTGTATCTTCTTAAGCTTCATATTTCAAAGTATGATCCTCTAAATTGTGAGAGCACGCCTTATATATAATATCGAAGCTTACGGGGAACTAAGGTTGTCATACTTAAGCTTTAATCTTAAGTGTGGCGAACTGTTACGTTTAGAGTACCCTTTGGGGCGTGACAAAACCTTAGTGTGACATAATATTATTTGTTCTTTCAATCATTCTTTGATTTTGAGAGTGTTTTCATCACTGTAGTGAGTGAGCAGCTGTTATAGCTAGATAGACTCAATAGTGAGACTTTTCCAAAGCAATTGGCTCGATTGTACTCTCTTTTATTTGATATAGTGAAATGCAACTAGTAAAGACAACCGGGTCCCCAGCGTGGAGCTGGAAGAGTGAAATGATCCAGAAGGTGGAACCACTATACATCGCTGCCTGGTCTTCTTATCCCTTATCTTTTAATTTATGCATTCTTGTAATTACATTTATATTTGCTTCTAGCCATTCACATTGCAAGATCAAGAGGATCGACTTAATTTATTTGAAAACTAAAAGATTAAATTTTTAACACTATCAATTTAGTCCCTTCTTGATAGTGCAATCAGGACAAACAATTGGTATTAGAGCTTGAACTCATTTGATTTTTCTGAGTGAAAAAGATAAAAAATGGCAGAACCAAATGCTTGTCTTGCTATTAATTTCACTCCATTTTTTAGTGGTACTAACTATGCTTATTGGAAACTCAGGATGGAGACATATGTGAAGGCTAATGATTCCAATTCACGGCAAATCATCCAATTCGATGATAAGGAAGTAACCTTTAATGAGGATCGTACTCACTAAAGCAGATATAAGGAAAGAAGAACTAAATAATAAGTCCAAGAATCTCCTTCTCTTTACCATTGCTGCATCTGAATATTATTTGATATGATCATGTCCTTATGCTAAAGAAATCTAGGATACTTTGAGCATAACACATGAATGAATTGAAACAATTAAAGATAATAAGATTAATGACTTAATGCAATAATATGAATTGTTTAAGTTTCAGTTAGGTTAAATTATTAAAGAAGCATTCAATAGATTCACTGCAATTACAAATCAACTTGCTTCTCTTTGTACAAAGATTGCTTACCCTGATCTTGTTCGAAAGATGTTAAGGATTTTACCTAGGTCAAGGGATGTAAAGAAGACTGTAAAAAAAGAAGTTCAAGATCTTAACAAGTCAACCTTGAGCCAACTCAGATAGAAGCTTATGGTATATGAATCACATATCAAGCAAACAAGTGATGCTGAGAGTAGCAAGAAAACAATTACATTCAAGGCAAACAAATTTGCTATGATTCAGATCGTGATGTGGACATAGAGGATGAAGACATTAATATGCTTGCTGAAGATGAACAAACATCTAAGATGCCAAGGTAAGAAGCATGATAAATTTAATAGATATAAATCTATGAAAAATAATTTTGATGCAGAAAATGAATATATAGAGAAAAAGGAGATAACTTACTATGAATGCAGAAAGCCAGGCCATATTAAATATGAATGTCTAGTTCTCATCAAGAAGCTTGAAAAATAAAAAGAAAAGAAAGTCACTGATGGCTAATTGAAGTGACTTAAATGATACTAGAAGTGATTGAGAAAGCTCAGATGATGAAGAAACTGAGCAAGCTAATATATGTCTTATGGCTGTGACAAATAATCAACCTGAGGTATCTTCTAATTCTGACTATGAAGATGTTCCTAACGATTTTTAAATGAAATGAATAAGTCATTAAAATTGTTGACTAAAGCTAATAATAAAATAACAAAACTAGATTAGGAAAATAAAATTCTTAAGTGAGAAAGTGAAAATGTAAAAAGAACTGATATGTTGCTGATAGATGAAAATGATATTTTAAAATATGACACAGAAGGTTTTCATGAAAATATAGAGAATCAGAAAAATGTTAATGAAAGTCTTGAAAAAGAAAAATTTATTCTAAATGAGGAAGTAGAGAAACTAAAAGTTAGAATAAATTATTCAGACAATATGTTTTCAAAGTTTAAAGAAAGTAATAAAAACTAGAATCTCTTCTTGCTTCACAACAATTTGATAATTCAAATGCTAGACTTAGATATGTTGGTGAAACTTTTAAACAAGTTAAAAAGACTATCTTTGTTAAGGGAAAAGAAGCTGTGAGAGAAGAAAAGAAAATTGACATAGAGAATGATAAAAATTTTGAAAAGAATACTAGGAAGTTTAATAGAAGATACAATACTAATTATCAATGCCAAAATAAGAATGTAAAAAATCGCAGAAGTTATCATGTTCAGAAAAAATGTTTTCCTAACAAAAGGTACTATAAAAGTTATAATAGAAGTTATTACAGAAGCTTTGATGGAATAGATACAATAGATGATATAACAATTGAGAAAGAAAGGTAATTAAAGGTATAATAGTTATATGTCATATTTTTGTTTTTATTGTAAAAAAATTGGACATATTGAGAAATTTTGTTACTCCAAGAATAACAAGCTCAACAAAGAACAAGCAAAGAAATCTAATTATGTGAGCTTGAATTCTAAAGGGCCCATGCAAGTTTGGGTTCCTAAATCAAATTAATCCTTTTGATATGTACAAGAATAGGGAGCTATGCTTAAAGGAACTTGATACTTAGATAGTGGATGTTCTAAGCATATGACTGGAGATGTTTCGCTGTTCACATCATTACAATGGAAGAAAAAAGGCTATGAAAGATTTGGAGATAATAGTAAAGGAAAAATTATTGCATCTAGTACTATTGAAAACCCTCCTTATACGATAAAAAATGTTTATCTTGCAAAACGATTAAAACATAATCTTTCAAGTATTAGTCAAACGTGTGATAAAGGATATAAAGTGGTTTTTGAACATGATCAATGCATTGCTCTAAGTAATGATGGTAAAAACTGTTTGAAGGAAATCGAGATAAGAATGTTTATTTAACAAAATTTTCAATATAAAAATTGAAAATTGCCTTTTGTCTATGAAAAATGATTTAACTAGTTTGCATAAGAAATTAGGACATGTAAATTTCTCTCAGTTGGAAAAACTTTCAAAGAAAAATATAATAAAAGGTTTACCTATTTTAAAAATAAAAGAGGATATAAAATGTGACTCTTGTTTGAAAACTAAATGATTTATGTTTCCCACAAGAGTGTTAATATGATTTCTACATAATGACCTCATGAATTATTACATATTGATTTGTTTGGTCCAACTAAAACTTTAAGTCTAGGGAAACAAATATGGAATGATAATTGTTGATGATATTCTCGTTTTTCATGGGTATTTATGCTTCGACACAAAAGTGATGCCTTTAAATCCTTTGAGATTTTTGGATAACAAATTCAAAACGAAAAAGGATGTACCATAATTGGTTTAAGGACAGATCATGGGACTGAATTTGATAATAGTAATTTTATTAAATTCAGCGAGAATATTGGAATTGTGCATAATTTTTCTACTCCTTATACTCCTTAATAAAATGATGTAGTAGAATGTAAGAATCACACTATACAAGAAATGATTCGAACTTTATTAAATGAAAAGTAGAGTTGTAGAATATTTTGGGCTGAAGTAGTTACCACATCTTGCTACATCATAAATCGAGTCTACTTCGACCTTACACCAACAAGACATCCTATGAAATTTTCAAAGGTAAAAAATGTTTCATATTTTCATCCCTTTGGTTGTAAATGATTTGTTAAAAAGATGAACAAAGACTTTGAAAAATTCAATGAACATGCTCATGAAGCTATCTTCCTTAGATATTCAATGCACAGTCAAGCGTATCAAATTTTCAACAAGGTAAATCAAATTGTTGAAGAATCTACAAATGTGAAATATGTTGGAAAAGATTTAGATGATGATTCTATTTCTAGTAATGGTAAACAAGGTTTTGAAGTGTTCTGTCAAAACAGAAAATGATTTACCATTTGATGAAAGAATAGTAGAAAATTCTATAAGGATAGGAACAAAGATTCCTAAAAGCAAAAGGTACTTCAGAAGCTCTTACAAAAATTCTAAATCCTGGAAATATAAACCACCTCATCCATCGGAATTAATAATGGGAATGTTCTAATGTTAGAACTCGATATAGTTATAAAGATATAGAAATCAATTTGTTGTGCTATCTGAAATTGAACCAAATTGTGTTAATGAGGCTTTAAACAATGCAAATTGGATAAATGCTGTAAAGTAGTTAAATCAATTTCAAAGGAATCATACTATGGATTGTAGTAACCTAGACTTAAAGATAAATTTGTTCTTGGTACAAAGTGGGTCTTTAAAAATAAGTTAGATGAAAATGGAAATATTGCAAGAAATAAAGCTAGATTAGTAGATAAAGGATATTCACAAGAAGAAAGAATAGATTTTGATGAAACATATGCTCCAGTAGCCAGACTTGAAGCAGTTAGATTACTTTTAGCTTTTGCATGTTATAAAAATTTTAAATTATCTCTAATGGACATTAAATGTGCCTTTTAAAATGGTTAAATTAAAGAAGGAGTTACATTGAACGATCACCGTTTTGAAGATCCTTTCCAAGAAAAATTTATATACAAGTTATAAAAGGCTTTTTATGGTTTAAAACAAGCTTCAACAACATAGTATGAAACATAAGTATGTATTTGATTGAAAATGGTTTTAATCATGAAACGTTGACACAACCTTATTTCTAAAATATGATGAAGATTTGTTGGTTGTATAAATTTTATGCTGATGATATTATTTTTAGTGTTTTTAATGAAAAATATTGTAGAGATTTTGCTAAGCTGATGCGGGCAGAATTTGAGAATCTCTCATGGGAGAACTTAATTATTTCTTAGGTTCGCAAATCAAACAAAGTCTTGATGGAATTTTTTATACACTAAGTGAAATATACAAAGCAAATCATTAAAAAGTTTGGGTTTGGAAATGTCAAAAGTGTTGCCACACATATGAGTGCCTCAATAAGGTTAGATCTTGATATCTTGGGGAAAAAGGTAAGTGAAAAACTTTACAGAGCTTTGATTGGATCTTTACTTTATTTAACTGCATCTTAGCCTGATATTTTATACTGTGTATGTTTATATGCAAGATTTTGGAAGTTCACTAATAGAGACTCATCTTTCTAGTATAAAAAGAATTTTTAAGTACTTGATCAGTACTCTAAATTAGGAATTTGATATCCTAAAATATAATTTTGATTTATTCAGATATTCGTATGTTGATTATGCAGGTTGCAAATTGATTGAAAAAGTACATAAGGTAATTGTCAATTCTTAAGAGATAAATTAGTTTATTGGTCATCTAGAAATAAAACTCAGTTGCCTTATTTACAGAAGCTGAATATGTCTCTCCTGGTAATGTTGTGCTCGGATTTCATGGATAAAACAACAATTAAATGATCATTGTTAAATATTATAAAAATATTCTTATTAAGTGTGACAATAATAGTGTAATAAATCTAACAAAAAATCATTATTCATCATTCTAGATCAAAACATATAGAATACGACATTATATTATAAGAGAACACGTGAATAATTTGTATATTTGCGTTTGAATATATTTCTATAGAAAATCAATTAGCAGACATTTTTACTAAACCTTTAGGTAAATTAACACTCGAATTTATCATAATGAATTAGGAATTGTAATCCTTTTTAATATTTTATTCCTATATTTTTTTTTATTTAACATTTGTATCTTCCCATAGTTTATTTAAA